>NNCF01127021.1:325567-344797 GCA_002313205.1 Laupala kohalensis
CATAGAATATGAAGTTTCGTTGCTCTACTAATTACTCTAATTCCGATCAAGGGCCCTAAGGCAGAGGCGGATTCAAAAAATTCAGCAAAAATTCCTAGATAAGATAAAAAGTTAGCTGCGAGTTATAATACCATAGAATATGAAGTTTCAAATTCTAATATCATAGAATATGAAGTTTCGTTGCTCTACAACCATTGGAACTGGCTTGGCAATAAATTGAAATTACCACTTTTTCCGGTTCGCGCGCTGCAATTGCAGGATGACCCCTCAGATGAAGACCTGTAACTCATCAACCAGAGCACTTTGAAGCCTAATATTTTGGCTATCTTAGTTTAGGATTATGGGCTATCTTTGTGCAAAATTTCATTGAAATTGGAGATGGTCGACTGGGAGCGTTGGTTGAACTGACATGGAATGACCCAACTGTATTAATATTTTATATCAATATTCAATGCAAGCACATGAGTCGGCTACTTTAAAATAGAACCAACATTTTTATTTAAACACGTATATCAGGGACTGACATCAGTGACTTAAAAGTAAATATGAATCTACATTTTTAAATGTATTAATAATGTAATTTATGGGAAGAAAACAGATTTTATAACAATTCATGATAAAACACTTACTTAGCAAATAAAAGATCTTCTATGCACTATCAATATACTCTTGTAACCAAGTTGTTAAATAAATACAAGTCTCGGGTCTCACCATACCGGTAAGTGAACAGCGAGACAGAACTGGACAAACTCCACATGGAATTTGAGACAAACCCGTTAAAGGGAGTAAAGTTTCAACATAACGAAATAACACAGTTTCATCTACAGTAATGTGGCGCTCAGCGCGGGCATCATACACTAAAGTATTCAAGATTGTTTCCACATCATGTTCAGACAATTTAACTTTACTGATACCTAAATCATCAATGTATTTCCACACATCTTGAGCTGAAGCATATGAAAAATTCTTTGCAGCAATTGGATCAGGTTCTTTTTCTTTGGCATTTTCCCATTTCTGTTTCAAGTATTTTAGACACTGTTGATGGAGAATGTCAACAAATTCTGCTTCGAAATCTTCATTGCAATACCATGCTCCACCAGTAATTGAGCTGTCAGGTTCAAGATGAAAGAGCATATACACTTTCTTCTTACTTGCAGCAACAGATTTTACAGCTTTTATTATTTTTTTATTTTCTAATGTTTTCAAAACTTTATTGAGTTGGTTTGCCGACAAATTAGATTTTATTCTAATGTCTCTCATCCAAATTCCTTTATTGCCTGCTTCTTCAATAATATTGAACACAATCCTTTCTTCATTGTCACCCCCTTTCATACCTCCACCCTTGGAACTTTTAATTTTATAAATTAACACATTGCCCTGATTAAATAAATCAAGGAGACCTTTGCATAGAAGATTATTAATAGCAGAAGCTCGCTGAGAAGGAGATATTTCAGGCAGTGTGTTTTCAACATCACTATTAGAAAAACCTTGTGGATGAGTTTGCCCCATGGCTAGTATTCGACGCTCAATGTCTGACAAACTTGAGGTTGAAGTAAGTCCGATGTCACTTTCTAAAAACATAAATGATGGAGAAGTTTGAATATATACAACATAATTTCCAGTATAAGAAACTAATAAAGTCCTATCAATCTTATCTTCAGAAAACTACATTTAAGGAAACAAGCAATTTAAAATATTATCATCATTTTCCATTACATTACTGAAGTTAACTCTGCATATTCAAGTAGTGTATTTTCAAGATCAGAGTATGAAAGTTAAACATTACTACTATTTTGAGTATATTTCTAATATTACATAAGCTTTCAATAATTCTTCAAATAATCCAATTCAAAAACTTGTGAGTACTTATAGAGATTACAAATAACAAATAAAATAAATAATCAAAACAAATAACATCTCAAATACTGGATGGCAGGTTAAAAAACTCACCTTTTGCTTTACTCGATGCCATACTTGATTAATTTAATTCTAAGAATTCGATAAATATCTTTCTTTAATCACACATGTCATTCGAGGATCCAATCGTACCTCCAATACATATAGCGTTGGAAGATATATCTACCTGAGTCTAGAGCTCATTCACATTACGCTAGAGTTGCGGATGTGACGATCGTGAACGAACGAATCCACAGGAACGAAATCTTTCAGTTCACTTCAATTGTTCCATTTGTTCTTGGTTCACCTCAATATTAAAATTGTTCGCTTGCTTCAGTTATCTCACAAAATTGAGTGATATCATAGAAAATATATCGGTTCAATAATAGCCAAGTAACTTAATTTCTAGATTGCATCAGAATAAACAAATAGTAAACACAGCAACATAATAACAAAATATAAAATAACATTAACATAATAAAGCATAAAAAACTAAATATTATATGCTGGCAACTGAAACTTTCATAATAAATGTTCTGTTCATCCCATCTGAAGGTTGTTATACTCAACAATACTAACTTTAATATATCAATCAAAAGTTTTCCAAAAACATTGTTTTTGAATTCTGTGAAGTTTTCTATATTTTTTAGAAAATGATCCGAATATATTGTTTTATATTTTCGAACAGATAATCCAATAATTTCGTTCTTTACCCAATCATCTTCCTCACAATCTTGCAATATAACCATATAGTCACCAAATTCGTTTGGAACCGATCTTTCAGAAGGAAAAAATCCCCGACCATCGTTCTTACTCCAGGGGTACCCACTCCCGTCAAACCCTATGACGCAGCTCCCACCCCCCCCCCNCAATTTTGACTCACCTCCAAAATATAAATCACTTATCAAAATATGCTATAAATTATTTTGTTTTCAGTTTTATGTAAACTTAATGTTTCCACCCATTAAGTAAAATGGTTGGAAAAAAAGTAAAATTAGTATTACTACTTACCTCGGTCAATAATTTGCAGAATTTGTTTGAACATTCACGTACATTATTTCTGAAGCAATATCTTGGTCCAAAGTAACACTTCATTATCCGTCACTGTTATAGTTTTATAACACGATTAAACACTATCGTCATAATGTGGTAACGGCGTTGAGCAGTAAAAAATATGACAAAGGGTACATTTCATTCAGTGTTCTCAAGCAGAGAAACATGAGTAGCGTCCGTTAAAATGAACTTATTACAACTCTAATTTAAAATCAACATTCATGATAATACAAACAATCTACACATTTATTTATTTTTAAAATGAAAACTATTTATAAATTTTCGAAAAAGAAAGCAAAATCTTGTAAGTAATTTCTTTCTCAATGGAATTGATCTGGATTCGATGATTTCATCATTTGACACTGACGATGAAACAATTTTCACAACAGAGCACCATCAAATTGGACAACCTTGTGTCACTAGTACTAGATCTTAATCTGTTTTTTACGATACGTATTCTGCTCATCGCTCTTTCTGCAGAACAGCTTGTAACAGCCAATGAAAGTAATGTAGTGTACACAACATTGAGAGATTTAAAAGCAGAAAAATTGTTCAAACATCTAATCGTTTTAGAAAACCATTAGAAATCCAAGTCCTTTTATTTTATCTGTTTTCTTCTTCTCCGCTACACATCTCTACGAAACACATCTTCGTCGTCTTAGTAATTGATTTTTCTTTTCTTTTTTCAGAGAGTATATCTTCCATAGCTACATTTTATTGGTAATGTCGTAAAGATCACTGAACGGGTTAAATTCTTCACAGACTATGTCACTACCTCCAGTAGAAGGTAGAAAATTCATTCAAACATTTACAGTAATTTTCTCTCTTGATACACTGAGTACGCCAGTATTCGTAAAATACTTCATTTGTTGAATTATTTCCAATGTGCAATCAGGTAATGTCATTCAGCTTACCCTGAAGACAATCAAGAAGCTGAAAATATATCTCAATTTTAAAAATTGTTTCGAATCAACTATGAGCTCATCAACACCCATCTCATCCATGAATCTCTTTTTGATTCTTCTTCTTTCCACTCCAGGTTCTAAAATAGTATTTATCTTCGCAAACACTTCGGTCTTGGACAGTACTTCATTCCTTGTCTCATCACTTCTCATCTCCTTAATTTTGGTCATTACTTTCGTAATAATCCCTTGTACAGTGCCGCTGTCCAAAACAACTCCTTGAAGGCTGATTGTTACTGGATTTAATACATTGAAAATAGAATGAGCAACTGGCATCGCGGCTGGTATTTCAAAGCGACCCAATTTACTTCGTAGTCCTTTCTCAAGAATTACAGTTTCATTACCAAATCTTCCATTCTGATAATCTTGCAACGTTGCCATCAGTTCATTAGCACAATTTTAGCAGCTTCTGCCTTGTTCAACCACCTTTTTGTCTGTACTCTTTTTAGACGTTTCCGCCTATGACTTGTTTCTGAACGACATTTTCTCCACAAATACATCATGTATTTTATGGCCACAATGGAACAGACTATACAATTCCTCCAGGAGTGAAAAGAAATCTCTCATATGTGAGCACGAACCAATTGATTGTTCAATCTCCAGAGGCCTATGTGACGTACACCAAACAGAAAGTGTAGTCTCACACTTTGCTTATATCAAGGTTTTTAAGCCTGTGAATGTGTCTCTCATGTTACCAGCACCGTCCATGTTTTGGCCAAACTGTTTAAAGAATTCATACCAACTTTTTTGTGTGTATTCATTAGTATGTATTTCAAGTTAACTTCAGTTGTGTCAGATAACGTAAATAATTTAATTAATGGTTCTACTGGTTTTCCAATCTCTTCTTGCTGGGTACATATCTAACAATGTAGTAGTCTCCCTTTTACTGACATCCTAAGTTGATCCTAATATGACAGAAAACTTATGGCTTTCGTTCACACTCTGAACAATGTTTTGAGTAACTATATGACCCATGATGCACACCAGATCAAATATATTTCTGTAACTTAGTAAGTTAGAACTTAATTATTTTTGGTGAGTCTATTTTTCAATTTGTTCGTAATACATTCTGGCATCTGAATTATGCGTTGCTAAGATTTTGAAAAGCTTTGTGAGTTTTTCATCAATTACCGTATTTATACGGAAAGCAAGCATTACTTCTGCCAAGTGACGACAACAGTCAATTATAATAGACAAAATATCTCTGATGCTGAACATTTACACTATATATTTTACGTGTTTTACTTGCTAAACGTGCCCTGAAATACACTGCAACCTAGCTATTTGACACCTTAAATGGACCTGTGACGTTTCGTGAATCTCAATGTCTCTTACAGCATTACCTAAGCGCCATCCTTGGTAATCTATGATTAAATACCAAATTGTTTGTTGGTTTGGCAACGCAAACAATAAACAATGCAAACAGTAAGCAGAATCATTTGCTGTCCTTTCTTTAAAATTTCCATCAGGACGTTAGTAACAACGCCATTCCATTGAGAATTTTCTGTTTTTGATCGCTGGAAATTCATAGCTTGCTTTTATCTCTTGTCCCTCTAACTTGAGGCTACATTCTATGTATTTAGAAGATAATCTCATGTTGCTAAATGTAGAAGGATCTAATAAATTTTCAAATGTTCACTCTTCAGCTGCGTCATGGTTAATTAAACCACCTTGTCTTCAGGCAGTCACTACAAGGCTCTTTTACAAATATTCATATTACATGAATTACTTACATATGTAATACTAATTAACTTAATTACAAATTTTCATATCTTCAATAAATAAACATAATAATGATAAGAAGAAGAATCTTTCGTTTTCCCTTTTTTTTCAAACTAATCTAGTATTCTTTTTATCTTTTTAATTCATCTCTCACCATATCCATCTGTGTCACGTAATCTCGAAATACTTCGTACTTTTCTTTTGTGTCTATTCGTGTGAATTTATCCTCAGTGCCAAACTCCCAGCTGTTTCATTTCCTTAATATATCTTGCTCGTTCTTCTCCATACCATTTACAGTCCCACATCTGATGTTCTCTGGTTTCTTCTTTGTTTCCACAAATGCATATATTTTCTTCCCGTATTCCTCTCTTCATAAGAAAGCTATTAAAGCTGCCACGTTCTGTAATGAATTCGATTACATTTGAATTAAGTCGAAATCATTTTCGTTTTTTGTGTGCAAATGCTACTTCTGGAATGTATTTGAAGGTTACTCGCCCATTTAGTGTTTTCCTCCATTGTATTTGCAATGCCTGTACTATAATTTGTGAAATCTTTCCTTTCCATCCCTTTGTTTTTATATTTATTTCTTCCCCTACTAGAGTTGGTTTTCCTATTTTTTCCATTTGCTTATGATATTGTAATTTAACTTTATACAAATCCAGTGGCATTACACCATAGATAACTTCCAATGCTTTCCGAGATAATGTCCGATACGCTCCGACAATTGCAAGGAGACTTGTTCGTTGTATACAATTCACTTTTCTTTCTACATAACCTGTGGCAACTCTGTATCCCCATGAGAACGAGCCATATGTTAACACAGATCGAACAGCTCCTTTGTATAACATTATTTTATCTTCCTGGTCGATATTGGAAATGTCAAAATATGTTGTTATAGCCTACATGCACTAGAAAATGCAAGTACATTAATGGCTAATATTTTTTAGCGTAGCTGGTTTCATGGCAGGCAAGAGAAAAATGAAATGTCACAGAAACATTGAAACTGTTTAACTTGCTTCTAAGATTTAAAACAAAGGTATTCTGTATTGATGTTGACAACAGCAGTGTAATCATTTCCGTCAAATCTTTTTGTCTTGCCAAAGCAAATGTACAAAGAAAGACCCTTAGCTTAAGAATGCATGGTGGACAAAGAAAGCAAAAGAGTTGCAATATCTTACAGAGAAAGATTCGCGACAGTTCTTCCTAGCAACAAAAGCAATTTATGGTCCTTCCACCTTTAGTAGGAATCCTCTTTGGTCCAGCGACAGGAAGACCCTCCTTAAATATCAACACTCCGTCATGAATAGATGGAAGGAGCATTTTGAAGACCTTTAAAATCAGGAATCAAGTATTGATGAACAAGTGTTTGATATAATTAAGCAATCGCCCACTAAGGAAGAACTTGGCTTTCTGCCAACATTGGATGAAGTTGCACATGCTGTCAATCTGGCAAAACGACGCAAGGCCACTGGTCCTGATGGTATACCAGCGGAAGCTCTCAAAGAAGGAGGTGAGGGACTCATACATGAGCTGATTGTTAAGATCCGGAACACAGAAGAAACACCTCCTGACTTCGGAAGTAGTCTAATAGTTCCCATATTTAAGAAAGGGGATCGAACAAACTGCAATAACTATCGGGGAATATCATTGTTGTCGTGCCTAGGTAAACTTGTTGCTCGAATTCTGGCGAATCATATATTATCCTTGGTGGAAGAAATACTTCCAGAGAGTCAGTGTGGCTTTAGGCCTTCCAGGGGAACCACAGATATGATATTCACAGCCCGCCAACTTCAGGAGAAATGCAGAGAAAAAATAGACATCTTTATACAGCTTTTATTGATACTAAGGTATTTGACTCCGTAAACCGTGAAGCATTGTGGAAGATTTTAGCTCTGTATGGTTTTCCACAGAAATTTATTACCATCTTGAGACTATTCTACACGGATATGTCGGCAGATGTCATTGGTACTGACTGTTGGAGAGCCATTCCATATCAACACCGGTGTTAAGCAAGGTTGTGTGATTGCCCCTACATTGTTTTCCTTGTATGTTGGTACTGTCATGCAGCTTGTGAAAGATGATCTTCCTCCGGGAATATAGATAACTTACAGGATGAATGGGAAACTTTTTAATTTGAGCCGTCTGAAGGCAAAGACTCGAACATTTTCTACAGCATTAGTTGAGTTACAGTACGCCGACGACAATGCAGTTGTAGCTCAATCAGAGGAAGAACTTAGGATTATTCACAATTTTTTTATCCATTTCATACAAAAAGATTGGTCTTAAAATGAATTCCAGTAAAATCCAGATCCTCCACCAACCAGCTCCCGGGGAAGCTCTAAGAGAGATTAGTGTCAGCATCGATGGAGTGAGCCGTCAAGTAGTTAACTCTTTCCCTTACCTTGCCAGCACCCTCTTATGAAGCGCAAATATAGATTTGGAAATCCAATACAGAATTAATCGTGCTGGAGCATCCTTTGCCAGACTAAGATCTCGAGTTTATGACAATCGTGATGTCAATGTTGCAACAAAGATCCTAGTTTATAATTCAGTTGTGGTTCCCACCTTACTCTATGGATCTGAATCTTGGACCTGCTACAGACGACATCTTAAAAAGTAGGAGCAATATCAGCAACGATGCTTGAGGAGAATTCCGCATATAACATGGCAAGACAGACGCACAAATATCAGCGTTCTTGAAGAAGTCCAAACCACCATTATAGAAGCCATGATTTTAAGACCCCAGTTGCGTTGGACAGGACACGTCGTTCGCATGCCCAATAATAGAATTCCCAAGCAAGTGTTTTACTTTGAGCTATCAGTGGGCAATCGATATGTGGGAGGTCAAAGGAAACGATTTAAGGATGTAATCAAGGCCAACATGAAGATGTGTCACATTGATGTCAACCACTGGGAGATTTCAGCCCTCGACCATTCATCCTGGAGGTCACTAGTCTATCATGACACGCTACTCTTCGAAGAAAACCGTCGACGAACAGCGAATGATAAGAGGCAGCATAGAAAAGAAACAGAAGTGATTAGATGAAATGGATGGGTTGCGGCTGCTCCACATGGGACTACCTGTCACAACTGTGGCAAATTGTTTGTTTCCCGCATTGGATTGTATAGTCACCTCCGGACTCACAGATGAAGATACATTTTTGTCTGGAAGACCAACCTACTGGATTACAAGTGTTTGCTTTACTACTAATCATTTCCGTACAAAATAAAGGGACAGTTTTCTTGAAAATGGTTGTTGTTTGGTATCATTTTTCTCAGAATTTTGTACAGAATCCAAAATGTAACTATTTTTTGTTTTACTTGTATGACAAAAAATAATTTGGAATAAGTACTATCCAGTAGGTCAATCACTCCGGCCGCGAAGGGTATGGATGTTAGTGTGACTGAAAGGTGGTATGTCAGGCAGTCAAGACGTCTGGTGACAGCGTGAGGGAGGTAGTCAGCCACCTTCCGATATTTTACAACCTATAATATGTTTCATGTACACTGCGAATTACAAATTCAGCTTTTTCTGTTAACGTGCTCGTCACCGGAAGTGTCCCCTCGCATTCTCTCGGGGCAGTTTGACAGGACTTCACGTCTTTCTGCCGTACGTCCATTGGGCGTTGCAACGTTGGGTGTTTAATATCATGACGTCTCGCCTTAGTAGCAGTAGCAATAGAAGAAAGAAACTACACTCTCACTATGATAGAATTGTAAATAAAGTAACGGAAGAAATGAAAAATTTAATAAATTCTGAGAAAAAATGGTTGTCGGAAAAGTTGAGTTAAAAGGTTTCTTCAATGTGACATTATTAACGATGAGGGATTTTCGTGTTAATGTAGGTTTGGTACAAATCCATACCAATATATAAATGCGTAACATGAATACATGTCCGTCTATTTGCTACTTAATCACAACAAAACTACGAAATCAGTCATTATCAATTGTTGCAAGTAGATAGTTTAGATATAGGCTAACTTTTATTTTTAAAATGTATGAAAAGAAAGATAGAAATAGTTTTTCACGATAAATGTCAATGAAATCGCGAAAAATGAGAGTTATATTTACTTACACGATTAGAGACATATGACAACTATGAATGGCAACATTGTTTGCCTCAAAGAGTTCTACAAATAATTCCGCGACAGCATATGTCTGTCTACAAAAATTACCCTAAGTTATCGTTATTATAAATATAAATGTTAAAAAACTTCAATTTAAGAGAGTAATTAAAGAAGGAAAAAATCAACTATCATCAAATTTAATTGATTAGTTGTTTTGTGCATTTAACAAAGATAAGAAATATCTTTAAATATTAAAATTTCGACAAAAAGTTTAGATTTTACAAGAATTTTATTGAAATGGTGCAGCCGCCTCATGCCTCAATGCATTTTCGCTCAGCGAAAATTCGATCGGCGCGGTTCTCGCGAGATGGCGTACTCCAGTCTTTCTCAAAGTAGGCGATAACACCCCTTACGGGTGCTGGAGGCTTTCAGGGGGGCAGTAGGAGACGCAGAGAAAATTAGGGGGCGTTAAGGCAATCTAGACGGCAAACAAATTATCTATATAAAAATCGACTTAAATCGCCCTGCCACGGAAACTGTAGAGTCCTCAGTATTTAAAAATAAAGTTAAATACAGTCAAATCTTGTTATCCTTAAGAAACTTTGTTATAAGAAACAGCTTCTAACTAAATAAAATAATAATAGTTTGTTTTACTTCCTTTAATAAACATTTTATAAGAAAACTGGATATTCACCACTTTGTTAGTTTTTAAACTATGTAAAACACTAATAATGGAATTATATCTTTTCTACCACCGTCATTGGTTCCTTAAAGTTTGTTTTGTAAACTGTATCGTACCAACCATCTTCGGTTCGTGTCAGGTTTGTGGCAATCAAGTTCTAACTAGTTTTTGTTAAACAACGCGGTTTTTACAACCCTGTATGAATTGACATGATTATGTTACTTGATCGAACGTGCTCAGTACGAATTCGATTACTCAAAGGGGAAACAACTGATTGCAAATTTATCTTGTTCCCATCGGTGCGTGTTTCCAATCTATATAAAGGCAGTGATTTGCTTATTTTATGCTCATTAGCATTTTAGCGCGTATTGCATATCATATCGGTAGCAGGTTTCCAAGCGAATATTTTACTCACGTCTTAACTATGTGGCAAGCAAAGAAAGACGGCAGTGTAGTGCGGACAATATTAAATACGGATGTATCGAAAATCCTGTGAATTCGTCATCGCCAATGTGTCTTATTAGCCAAAAAATATTTTCAAACGATGCGATGCAGCCATCTAGGCTACAAGGTCATTTTAATAAAATGCACTAGAATATGAAAGACAAAGATGTAACCTATTTTCAAGACTTGGCAAACAAGTACACATTTCAGCCAACTATATCGAAACTTTTTTCAGCAGCTTTGAAGCAAGACGATGACGGACGTCGTATTTCGTACAATATTTCATTGTTATTTGCTAAAACCGGCAATCTCGGAATCAATGCATGGCAGCGAATATTTTACTCTTACTAAAATAAAGAGCATTACATTCTGTGCCAAATGGATATCTCAAACATTAAATTTGCTTAAGTGATTTGCCTGCTACGGCCGATCAAAAAGCACAAAATTTTAGAAACTTAGCGGAAAAAGTTGTAATAGTAATATTCAAACCTCTTAAATTTCGCAATGACTGCTCCAATCAAAAAACGTTCAGCATAAAAGTTGTAGAGCATCAAATATGTAATTCAAAAACCCCGAGGTTTCCAAATTTGCTAAGTTATAATGTTAATAAAGTATTGAATTTTACGAGTAGATCGGGGTTCCTCCCACAAGTTTTCGGGAAGGGTTAAAGTTTCATTCTTCTTTCCTTTTCCCTTTCTTCTTTTCTTTCATTCTTCCTTTTCCTTTGTTTGGAAAATTATAGGTTTCAGAATTTACTTATTTTTTGATATAAGGTATTGGGAAACTTTTTTCTGTCCTTTCCTATCATCTGTGTGTTCAGATATTTGGTGAATCCAGGAAGGTTTTTTGGTGGGTATGGTCGAGGTATTCGGCGAATCCCACACACGGGGAAGTGTTGTGTTGGCGCTTCCCTATGGTGCGAAACTGCTTTTTCCCCCTCCTGCAAGGGCTCTAATGACCTTAATGTTGGCGAGCTCTAAAGCCCCAATAAAAAAAGAAATGCAGAAACAGATGACTGTTTCGGAGTAAGGCTCCCAATATCCACCGTTGTTCTTTTTTTCAATTATTTTGAATTTAACTATAAGATTATTTTAAAACTTATAGACATGTTTCTTTCCGCAATATTCTGTCCATTCGTCATGCCTAACGATGGCATTGCACAATAATTCGAGACACTTAAATTTGAATTGTGTTAGTTTGTTTGTTGGGCATCACTAAGCAGCGTAAAAAACTATAAGAGACAAAACAAAGCTAAACACTAAATAGAGAAACACTTACTAATATCACTACATAAAAGGCACTAAATAAATATATTACTTTTGGGTAAATCGCGTATAGCGCTTCAACATAGTCAAGCACTGGGCCACACAAATTGAAACACTAGAACGGAAAATCTTCTGTGCCAAAGATCGACGGTCAGCAGTAAATAAAATAAAGTGTATCATTGACCAGAAAGAGCTTGTGAGAAAGGTATCTGTTCGACTCTTGCGAAAGCGATGAGTATTCGGGTTTTGAAATACGCAGGATATGACCTCTCTGCACTTATCATGCTCGCGCCTCATTCTTCAGCGATATTCTTCAGTATTTCTCTATGGTAAGATTTTTTACAATTGATTTATCCGTTTTGAAGGTATGAATTTGAATTGTTGAAATATGTGTATTTTTTTCATTTGATACAAAATGTTTATAATATATTAAAATTATTAAAATTGTTAAAATAATTGATTTTCTAGACAATGTCACTGCTCAGGACGCTTCTAAATACTCGTACATGTCTGGAGCACCTTTGAGAAGGAATTGCCGAGCTACATCATGGTCGAGAACCAGAAACGCGTCCAACCGTCTAGGCGCAAAGTTGATCATTGACGACACTGACGACATCTCGCCCATCTCTCCTCCTACCTACTGACACAGCAACTGCTGCAACTTCTCCTGGGCCATGCTGACGGTAACGACAATTAAACACCACCATTATCTGACAGTCCTTTAGATAACGTAATTGACAATGGAACATCCTGTAACTGACAAGACCCCAACAAGACTAACTTCGTTATCCCTACACAATGACGGCAAGTATATGAGACGAATATTCCAAGGAAAACATGAGTTCAAATTAAGACAAAGCACTCGGCAAGGTAGAACAGCTTGAGCTCTGCAAGCCTCCGGCCGCAAGTCAACGTCGTTTCTGCAGGAGGGTCGCTTTTTTTATAGCCTTACATGGAGATTCTCACATGCAGTCAGAAATGTTGTGGAAAAGCTTTTTTTGTATTTGTAATATTAATTGTAATTTCATTTTGTATATTTGTAACCTTTCAGTTTTTGCAATCTTAATTATTTTATTTATGTAATTTTAATAGTAAAATTTAATTGAACTCCTTCTTGTGTATTATTGTATATTTTGTATATATGTGAGTGGTTAGGTTGTAGAATGGGCGAGATGGCCTGAGCCTCACCACGTAATAATAATAATAATAATAATAATAATAATAATAATTATTATTATTATTATTATTATTAAAAACATGTGGAGCACAGTATCTTTATCTTTTAACATACATTACACTTTGCACAATTTTGTAGGTATCATCATTTCCATACTGAGTTGAAAGTAGATATTCTCAGAAAACCTTTGGACTTAACGTGTCACAACAGCACACCAATTGCTCAATATTTAACTTCGTACTCCCTGCTACAATTTTTGTATTCTTCTTTGAATCAAATTAAGTTTATCTTATCAAACACCATGTTGGCATGTTGATGAAATTTCAAATATGAGAATGAAAAGTTACTTCAAAATAATTATTTTCATACACAAAGTTCAATTCTTCTGTCACAGTTAATGTTGGAAGTACACATTGTAGACTATGTATTTTAATTTTCTGTATATTTGTTTTCATACGTGGTGTTTTGTAAAACATCACCTTTGGGTTTGAAGAATTTATGTACAAATCATTCTCATGTAACCATTTAACTATTTCATTAAACTTATTTTTTAGAACATTTCAACAAACATTAATATCTCCGTTAGAGTAGAACAATATTGCGTCATCTACATATATACACAATATATATGTTCTTACACAATTAGAAAAACTATTTACGTAAATAATAAATGAGAGAGGTTCGAGTAAAAATAATAATATTAACTTAACACACTTCCTGGCGTAGTACGAGATAGTAAGGCCCAATCGCGAAACAGTACATGGTCGAGGCCCGTCCATGGCCATGCTTCTCAGCTTTACCCCACATTCAGCACAGGCCCACGATGGAAATACCAACAGCGCCTAGCCGTCCTTCTCTCCCCGGCAACCAGAGCTCTGATCTCACGGAGTTGCATGAGGGAAATTCTTCACTTATCTTCCGTGAAGTTAGTTTTGCCATTTGTGCTCAACAGCTTCGTTACTCCCAAGAAATTTATTCTCTTCGAAATAGGAGTTAATTTTTAAATTTACCTGTAAGTACTTGAAGTCTCATTTGAAAATTTTTGTAGAACAAAATTACGGAAAATTGTATGTTCATCTATAAATGTTCAAGTTTATTGCGACAAAATTTAAAAAAATCTAAAACATTTATTAAATGTTACAACTCTTTCTCAATTCCCGCAGAAACTTAAATTACCCAGCGCCAGGAAACTAATTCCAAACATTTTGATTAAGTTCTCCATTTAATTAATCATGATTCAATTGGGAGAGAGTGCAATGTTCAGAAACACGTAGGTAGTAATAAAAATTTAGCTCTGTACTTGAGGTTTGTACTTGAAACATAGATACCAATTAACTTAACAATACTATAGCATAATAAGGAAATTTCGTATTGTTACAGCAATTTTTATGATGGCAGGTGCACGATAGCATCAATTCGCGCAATAATTTCACAATTTGTACGAGGAATAATTAGACAAAGCGAAATCATTTTCAAATGTTATATTTTCTCTTCTTTAGATTACTATAAACGTACATTCGTTAATTGATAATCGTATGAATTGTATCGTATATTCGTAGGATATATTGAACTACAAAATGTGTCAGAAAGAGACGAGAATAATATAATTCATACATTGACGTTATATTGCTATTTTACGTTACTATGATTCTAGAAAAAACATAACACATTGACTTCTACGGTGTATTTTAAAGTCCAAAGAAAAATTAAAAACCCTAGAAAACGGATTTCCCAGAGAAATCAACATTGTGTCCGCTTACTTTATAGATTCTATTTGCGCGATTCTTCTCCGGAAAAGTAAATGAAATTAATTAACTTCCAAATACACAAACAACTAAAAATGCAGTTATTTAATAGGGATCTTTTAAGTTTCGCGCAAATATTGCGTCACTGTATTGTAATAAAAAATGGGGTCTATGAATAAGAGGAAATTAATTAATAACTACACTTACCTAGTCCACTCAGCAAGCGTTCTCAGCATTACAAGATGTCCTCCTATTATAGAGATATAAAATTGGGATCGGGGTTCGGCCCATTATCTACGTGGAATATGCATTAATTTTTCGTAAAAGAAACACAGCTTTTATAAACATTGGTTTAATCATTTACTCTTCATACAAATAAAACACTGAATAATTTTCCCACTTTCACTTCTCCCCAAAAAATACATGCACTAACTACTTCAAAACATTTTACAATTTCACTATAATAATCACTTTGTAAGAACTGAGTCCGTTTGAAAATTATTCAGATTTATGATCTTTTTACCAAAGTTCATTGTACTGATGAAATCACTGTTCATAATTAACTTTTCTTCAATTATAATTCTGCCACAAGAAAAATGACACAATTTGCTACAAGAGTCTTTGGTTCTCAATCAATTAACTTGAGATTTCGCTTGCACATGAGGAAGCGTGTAAGGTACCGCAATTGGTCCTTCAGAAAATTACCTTTGAAGTTGATGGCTACACACAACATCAAACCGTTATGGGATGTCGTTGCTCTCCTCGGAAGGCGTAGATGCCAAGACCTCGTCTTGTCGCATCAGTTCCGTTCTGTACCAACGCTTGCCCAAATTAGTTGCGGTTCCTACCAACTCGATCCCCTTATCAGATGGTAGATGTCGATCAAAACCACACCAAAGCACAGCTTGATAATGAAGTAGCTGCATCACCGGCTCCTATAAAGTTCAATTTGGCCGCTCATCATAAGATCAGATTGTTCGTTCGTCACTAGTTCACTGAATGTCTCATTCGTAGAATATTTCAAATCAGAATATTCTCGAAATAGTATTATAAATGCTCATAATGAACAATACTGATAATAACAATTTCAGAATAAACTCGAAACTCAACAAAACGAACTTAGAACGATCTCGAAAATAGAGATGGTAATAATCCTCTCAGACTGATAATCAGAAAAATGTTCGTAAGGAACAACTCGAAGTGATCTCGTAATAATGCTCGAAGTAGTACACACTAAGTTTCCAGGATGCAGGATAAATTTAATTAGTAGAAATAAAATACATTTTGAAGAGTGAAAACGTACACAATTATGGCTGTATTGAAATTTAAGAAATAGCTCTATTGCTCCTTGTGAATATAGAGATAATGCAAACAACTCAGCCCAGACTGATTAAAGATAATAAAATGAACTATCCATGGGTACACATAAAACATAACTCTAAATTGAGTTCGAATAAGAAATAAAACTACTACAAATTATAAATAATTGTGGATACAGAGATGATATATGCACTAGTGCCTATATTGAGAACATTTAAAATTGATGGTAATGAGGCATGACGTAAAATAAAATCAATAATGATTTAAACCTAATTAAGATTGTTTTATTTCAGAATTTTGTTACTATGTCTCAAGTTAGCAAATACTTTAAAATATCAGAATAATTCCTGGTATCATCCGTCGATGCTAAGTGCGAACTCATTTTCAACTCTACTGCGCAGACGTCCTAGGCGCCTTGATGGAACTATCACATGTGTCGCGTTCCCGAGGATGCGCAGTGCAAGCCAATCAAACGTCAGCAAAAAAGTACCAAGTGACACGAGCTCTGTGCGCACGCCATTTAAATTGGATTTGTCTTGGAGCAGGGTGACTCGTTCATTTATAATTTCGAATCGCTTTCTTTGTTGGATATTGCTCGTCATTTAAAACTAGTATCAATAACACAAATACTTATTGCAAACTATATTTCACATCATCTCGTTATTAGCACCGCCACGCGCCGTAGTCTCCTGTCGTGTTTGTTCTTCGCGCAATCTTGATAGCCAGTTTTGGCTGAAAATTGATTGGTCGACAATCAGATGCGCAACGCGACACCATAAGTTAGTTCCACCATGCATGGAGCTACCTACTTCGTCTGCGATCTGGGAATTAACGATTGGTCATATGAGATTGTACCCTCTGTTTTAAATGTATGGCGGACCTAACCCATGGTAGTTACGACGTCGCACATTTCACGAGCCCCTAGACACCTATCCTATCCCAACAGCCTTCGCAGCATTTCGGTTTTGATTTTTTGAAGGATTCAGAGCAGTTGAGAATTCGAAGGCTGGATTCGTTCGAAGAGTTGAATGCTGATGTCATGCTGACGATTGAGCATAGTTTATGTTTCGGCACACACAATTCCATCCAGCTAGGAATAAAGTTTTCCCTAAGTGAGGCTAGATGTTTTCGCGGCACTTGCCGCGAGGCTACGCTTGGCATTCCTCTCACCCCCGAAATGCAGGCTGCGCTGGCTGGCTTTTGTTCTGCGAAACACCTTTCACCCAAATGTGCACATTTCCTGCATCATTCATTTCGTAAAATCTGCAAGTATTAGCATGGAGCCCCATCAGATGGCCGTAAGATAGCGCCACCAAACGGCCGCCCTTTCACCACGGCACCCTTCCTGAGCTGTTCTCAGCCTTACAGCCCTCTCGCATTCGTCACCAAGCGCCCATCCGAATCAGATGCGCTCTCAATTCTCACCCGCGCTCGCTCCAAAAAGTCGGACACGGTCTCAGTCGGCTCCCATGCGCCGAACATACATTTCATACAGTCACCCGATTTCAAATCGGTTCTTTCAATTTTTTAAGTCTGATCACTTAGCTATGTGTATTTAAGTTTCTATTCGTGTTACTGTAAAGCGAATAACATCGTCATATTATAAAACTATCTCTAAAAGCACATTCACAAGTTGCCGCACGCGACCGAGATTTATTCACATTGTGCTTTTCTATTCGTGTGCGCATAGGCCGCACACCACTGTGCTTCAATTCGCGCCCACCAATTTAGCGTGTGCGTCAGTACATTCCCTTGCGAGTGCGTATCCAGGCACTTCAAGAAATCGAGCTGCAGGCCGAAGACAACGCCAGTTGGACTCTCAAACTGAGTATTACCATCTAAGTTATTAACGTACTGTGTTTGGTGATAGTCCAAGTATTGAACATGTGTGGGTGGTCATGATTGAACCAAGAACTGCTCCTCTAGAACTTGTATGTATTCATGAAATACGTAATGTTGTACAGATCAATCGGCACTATTAGTATAAGGATTCGCTTTCACTCTAATCATAAGTCTTGTTGACTCTTAGATGTCTGTTCACTTGAGTAAGCAGCAGTTTTATATAACACCAAAATACCCAAGTAGTCTGTAAATAGATTGATCGGTGTGCCAATTGTGTAATCATCTAGAAGGGTTATTAAGTTAGTGATATTTAGATTCATATTTCACCCTTCCATTTCATCTACTTTGATTGCTCAATTGCTCCTCTAGTTTTTGTATGTTTAGTTTAATAATTCAATGCTTATTTTATTCATTACATATCATGTTGTGACGAGATTCAGGTCAGTAAATTTATGAGACTTAATTTTTGGTATTTTTCTTTAATTTACCTTCCTCACATTGCTTCCTCGGAAGCTGGTCCTCCGTCGTCACATATCTGTTGTGTTCCGTGGCATCTGCCAGAGGGTTTTCCACTGTATATTCAATTCAACCACGTCGCCGCGGAACAGTTTATAACTATGATACATAACACTTCATTTCATTGTAATGTAAAATACGGAATTATAGCATGTGGAGGTGCTTTAAGTACAAATAATCACCTCTCAAGAAATTTTAGTCATCTATTGAACTTTGTATTAAAAAAGGAGAAAGATGGTGTCTTGCTTTTAATTATATTTTCATGTTAGAGTCTCTTTCCTTGTTCTATGTTATTGTAATTTAAAAGTAATTTATTCTAATTCAGCCAGAAAAACTAACAAGATCTTTTTACTAAAGATCAACAGAACTTCTGTTGTAGAAATATGAATATTTGCAAAATCATTACTGTAAATTTTTAAGGGAAATTTTTGACCAAAAAAGTCTTGTGAACAAAGATTTAAAATGTTCGAAAATAAAATTTGTGAATGAATAAAGGATAAAAATTCCTCCACTAATGAACAGAATATGAAAATAATAAC
>NNCF01127021.1:344904-360867 GCA_002313205.1 Laupala kohalensis
TATATATATATATATATATATATATATATATATATATATATATATATATATATATATATTACTTAAAGATAAATTTCATTTTCTGAACTCGTGAGTGGACAATTTTTTTATTTATAAAAAAGAGTTATATACTGTACTGTAGGATACTTTACTTTGTAATGGTTAGGTATTTAGCTCAGTGGTCGGCCATGACCACAACGCATATATCAAAATAAAATTAAAAAAAGGAGGAAAATTTTAATTTTAAGTAATTCGAAGGACCATTCTATCATTGACGGGGATAGAGACCTGCAAGAACGCCAACTGAAAATAAAGAGCACAATGGGCGTGGTTTCCATCAAACTGCTAGGAAGATGTTGGCTACTGAGTGAAAGAAGGGTTAAATGAACACACGGACAAATCTTTCTATTGTGTTATCGAAATTAACCAGACAGTAAGACATAGAACAATTAAAAAATGACACATTAAAAAATCCTAGATGTAAACAAATATATTGTGATGAATGACATAAAGAATAAAATATATCTAACACTGTGTTTGTTATCGTTTTCTCAATTAATACCCTTTCCATAGTTACGTATCAGGAACACAGTTTGAAAGGAGTCTTACATCAGTGGGAATCGACAGAAGTGAGAATCACGATCCGCACAATTTACGGGAAAATAGAAAGATTACGTACTTAAATAATTTATCAAAGTGAGATGGTTTGAAATTGGAGACACATCAAGTTACGACAATAATTTATTAAATGCACATTCCATAGGAACCATAGTATTATAGATAAATTCACGTGGTTGGAATATATGCCTTTTCTAGTGAATGTGAATATGTCGTAATGCATACATGACATTGACGTACGTAGACTATTCGATTAATCAATAAACTAGTACAAATACACGAATTAAATTTAAAATTGACATGGCTTGAATACCAGCCTTGATATTGACATTAAAGATTATTATCGTTGCATAGATTCTGCATATCGTATTGCAGATATAACGGATATTGAATAATTGTTTGTAAGATGTACTACTTAACACTTTTTCTTGCATTATAACTCTGGGCGAGTCTGGGCTAGCTCAACAATTTCCCTCCATTTTCTACGATCATTGGCCTCTTTCCTAGGATTGCGTATCTTCGTTGTTCTAAAATCGTTGGTAATATCCTTCTCCCACTGTTGTTTTGGTCGGCCTATATGTCTAGAAGCAATGGGTGACCATAAAATGATCCTTTTTGATACTCTTCCATCATTCATTCTTTGAACGTGCCCCCACCATGCTATTCTCTGTGATTTTATGTGTTTAACTATATCCTTTCCTTTAATTAGGCTTTTCAGTACTTCATTAGAACTTATTTTCCATGAGCCATCTGCTTCAATTACTGGCTCATATATTTTCCTCATTATTTCTCCTTCATTAGCTAACAGCTTTTCTATATTTTTTTCTTCAGTACCCAAGTCTCACTAGCATACACCGGTGTCCGGTATCTCAGGAAATTATGGGTTACGATGAATGAGTATAACCGACGTGAGTGGATTGCTCACTGTACGAGATGTCAGGCTAGGGGTCACATACGCAAACACTGCGGGCGTGACGTCGTGTGCCCTCTGTGCGTGGGCCCTCACAACTTGGCGGAATGCTCATTAAGTCCCACATGATTCATCTGCAACAACCGTGCAGGCGACCATTGCGCTTCCTGGTCGGAATGCCCGACCTTCTTGTAATTATAGAGGAGACGCGCCGAACAGGTTGCTCGAGCTCACGAGCATTACGAGAATGCTCAGGCTGCCCGTCGGGTACTTTCATGCGCCCCAACGTGTCCGCTGCACCAACCCCGAGGCCATTATTGGCGTCCTTTGCTAACATCGTCCAAGGGTCGACTGGGTTATCTTCTCCTCCACTTCTGCTTCGTCTTCTTCTCCTGTTACTAACTTCGCGTCCCTTTTCAATGCGATTACCGCCTCCGACATCCAGTCTTTCACTAAGCTGATGAAATTCTTCCAACGTTTCCAATTGCGTGCAATTTTGGGCGCAGTCAAATTAGTTCTTCCAATCCTCTCAGCCCCTGTCCCCTTCCTCCCTAAGCCTCTTAATGCTTTACAAGTGCTAGCGCCCCTCTTCTAAATGGCTCCCCAAGGTATTATTTCCTTTACATCGTGAAACTGTCGAGGCACAACTGTCCTCAAAAACGCGGAAATTCAACATTTTCCTTCTAACTTCTCTGTCCATGTTCTCCTTCATGGAGACATGGTTTACTCCCTCTTCGTCCTTCTCTCATCCGGGGTATCATATCTATGGAGATAGGCCTTACGCCATCCCCAATCTGAACCCACGCGGCAGTACAGCTATCGCAATTAGGAAAACTGTTCCAAATACTTACCTTACAACTCCCCCTCTTTCTACTCTTGAAACCAAGGTCTTGGAGTTCGGTACTCCACGGAGCTCAGTTATAGTGTTTTCCGCCTATCTGAGACCTCGCAAGCCTCTCGACGGGGCGGATCTGGACATTCTCCGAGGTCTAGGTGACTGCATCGTCATTGCCAGAGACCTCAACTGTACGCATACCGACTGGTGCTGCACTGTCTGCAACAAAGATGGAAGAGCCCTGGCCACGTACCTAGCACAACACTCAACTTTCCTCCTCCCTCCTCCCTCTAGTCCGACCCACCTCGTCAACCACGTACCACACGACATATTAGACATAATTCTTCACTCATCTAATATTCAAATCTCCACCTTCATCCCCGCTTTAAGCTAACTTCCGATCTCCTCCCTATTGTCTCCTCCACTTACCTAGGAACCTTCCTTCATGAATTTCAACTTTCCCCGACTATCAAGACAGACTGGTGGGAATACACATCACGGTTTATCCGTATTGTGGACCCCACTCTTCCAATTACTTCATCTGACGACATTGACCGGGCTTCGAACTTTCTACACTGCAGTATCTTCACCCCTGCATGCTGACGAACTTTCGACACTGCAGTATCTTCACCCCTGCTTCCTCTTCTCACCTGGACACCCCTCAGGATATTCTTGCTCTGATCAGGGATCGTCGTTGTTCTCAGCGGCGATTCTACGGAACCGGAGATCCCTCTAACAAAGCACCCGACGTATATTGCAGGACAGACTTCGTGACTTGCGGGCCTAACAGTGGCAAGCATATCTTGTCAGGGTTAACGTCTCCTCCGGCGATGTGTGGAAAATCCAGGGGACATTCCGAATCCATTCCACCGCCATCACCCCTCTCCTCATTCCCGGTACGCCTACTCCCAACTATGACCCGGCCAAGAAAGTTGAGATCTTCGGTATATCCTGAAAAATCGCTTCTCCCCTCCAGTCATTACGTCCTACCCCTCTCCCTTGACCACACTCTTTCTTCCGATTGCTCCCGACCCCCACAGGATGAGTGGACCTTGGGTGTCTTGGAAGTAAAGACCGCCCTGAAGAGTCAAAACGAACAAGGTAGGTGGCTCCGACAAGTTCCGTGGCGTCTATCTTCCTCGTAACGCTGTACTTCTTCTCACCAATATATTTAACTCTTGTCTTTCTCTTTGTTACTATCCTCTTTCCTGGAAACATTCCACCAACACTTTCCTTTTCAAACGGAAAGAATCTTCGGGACCCTGACAACTATCGTGCCATCAGTCTTCGGCAAACTCTTGGAGTGCCTTATCCTTGCCAAACTTACCCCTCACCTAGACTTCTCTTACGCCATTCGTACCACCGAATTCGGTTTCAGGCGTAACAAGTGTGCAGCTCTGCAGACCATGCTCCTGGCTCATGAATTGAAACTCATTCTCTCTCAGACAATTGCATTTCCTGCTATATTCTTCGTCTTCTCGTTCGCCTTCACTATCCACTACGGTCTGCTCTTTCACAAAATCAGTTCCTCTCGCCTTCACTATCCACTACGGTCTGCTCTTTCACTAGTTCCTCTCGCTTTTCATCACCACCTGCGCAGTTATCTCTCCGGACGATCTTTCCTGGTTCGTTACCATCGCTCCTTATCAACCATCCACCCCATCTGCGCGAGGGTCCCCCAGGGTAGTGTCCGGGCACCCACTCTTTTCTCTCTGTTTCTCTCTGACCTTCCTGACCTTCGGCATGTTTCTGAATTTCTATACACCGATGACATTGCTTTTGCGGCGCGTGCTTCCAATCTTCCGCTTGCTGTTTATAATCTTCAATGAGCTACTTCTCGGTCTGACACTTGGAGCTCTTCTAATAGGCTCACCTTGAACCCCTCCAAGTGCCAGGCAATTATTTTACCATCTGACCGGCAAGCCCTTCCAAAACCTACCGTCGTTCAAGGTCAAGGACACCACTGTGACCTGGTTCACAAGTGTCAAATACTTTGGAATCACGATGAATAGAAAACTTTGCTGGGAAGATAAGGGAAAGTCTCTTTATACCAAAATGAGCAGCACGCTTTCCCGCCTCTCTCCTATCTTCTATAATTGCAGGATCCGATTCAAAATCAAACTACATTCTACAAAACTTGCGTCCGAAACCTTGCACTCTATGCCTGTGAACCCTAGGTTAGTAGTAATCACCTTTTCCTTCACATTCTTGAGAACCGGTTACTGCGAATGACTGTCATACCATCAATGGGCACCCCCAACTCTTATCTTCGTTGACTTTCCAAATTAGAACCTATCACAAAATTAATTTACCTTCGTGCCCGAAAATAAAACACCCGGTAGGCGTTCCACGACCCCACCTCATCAATATCTTCCACAAGTATTCTCGGCATCTTGCTCGGAGAGTCAATCCTCCAGCTCACCGTCCGTATCCCTCCGACATACTTAAACTTTCAATACCCTCAATCTACCCCTAAATATCTATTCAGTCTCATATTTTCATCTCAACCTCATCTTTCTTACCCATAACCCTGAAAGGCCTTGTAACCAATTATGTCGTGAAGCCCATCCACTATGAGCACATTTCCGTTGGAGGTGTGGAAAACTGCTGCAACACCACAAAGACATCGCTGCCCACGAACATCGCCGACGTGGATACGTCGACCGGCCGGCAGGCCGTTTTCCCCTCCCTACGAGGCAGGGATAAAAGGCGGAGCGCGGCCCAAAGATGGCAGAAGAGGAACTGCAGCGGAAGAGAGCTACACCCGTCTCGTGATCAGCGCCCGAACCTTTTCTTGAACTTCGTCTGGCAACTACTCTCGCTATTATCTACGGCTTCAACGAGTACCGGACCATTGAAACGCTACCACGCACGACAGGATCTACGACGACGCAACGTTACAACGCACTTTCCCTCTGACTAAGACAACTCCTTGGCGTGAACGAGGACGAGATTTTTGTCTTGGTAATAGAGTTTGTATTCGTCTGCTCCGAATAAACTCTTCAGTCAGTAAACTTGTTTTATAGCCATCATGACGTTCCTTCCCAAGATATAAAATATAGTTTCATACTTACGCTTTCCAGTTGCACTTCATTTAGAACTCTGGATTTCATGTTATAAGTTGAAATTAAGATTAGTGAGGTTTGTTTATTTAACGAGGAATTGCGTTGCGAATGCGGGGGTCCAATTTGCACCTCGTGATAAAGTTACATTGTAAACCAGTCCAGTGTCGGCACCGCTCAACTCACCTTGTTCATTCCTCCACTCTCACTGCTCGACTGACTAACTGAACCTCGAGAGAGCGTTATCCTTAGAAATTGGTGCCGCGACGGGAACTCTTAATTACGCGCAATATGATAAATTGTACTTAACTATAATGTTCTAAACAAATATATTTTACTGATGGAATTATTCTTTGCGTTAATATTTGAGTTTCTAGAAATAATATCTAATAATTAATAATGACTCCAAAACTAAGAGACAATCACAGGGTGGAGTAATTTTTAATCATTTTAGTACAAAAGAATAGTGACTTTTGAGAGACCTGGCGTGAGAATATATAACTACCGCTTACGAACTCGGTCTAAGCAGGGTGGGGGAAGTGGTGACGACTTCCTAGAAGACCAAAATCAGCTCGCTTTGAAAACTGATACATCTGGACGCAGGCAGCATAAATGCTGGTCCCTGCACTCCAAGCAGCTAATATTAGAACAAAGGGAAATACTCCAGAAAAGAATTCCTACCTTACACGTTCATAATACAAGTTAAAAAACGGGCAAACAAAATCGTAGACGAGGCATGAACAATGGTCAATGTATTTTCTAGAAAAGGGTAAATCAATAATTTCCTAAATATAATGTATATGGACACAGAACTCCTCTTGTTAAAGAAGTGTAGGGGAAGACTTGACCATCAACATTTGCGATCCTCTACTTAAAAATATTTTGGTTCAGGTGAGTTAGAACATATTAATTGCTATAACATGAGGCTTTTAAAAGTTGAAATTATACGTATAATTATATCATAGTATAGTAACATTTTTCTGTAGAATTTTAAAGTCTAAAATATACGTAGAATTCATTTAATTATTTAATAATTGCTATGACGGGCCATGAGTATCGAAGTCACTCTGTAGTCCACGATTTCTTCTTTCCTAACATCCAGAAGCAGTTCACATGATTCGTGTGTTCACGAAATAAATCTCGAACCATTTCGCTCGCACCTATGATCGACGTGCACACTCAGCACATATGTCGTAATCCACAGGCTAGCTGCCTAGGTTACTTTCTAAGTGTAAACAGGTTTCGTGGGCAGATAACCTACCAGGCAGTTTGCTCCGTGCAAATGGGTCTTAAAGTAATGCGTTCAGTTGTGTAAGTTTGAAGATATTAAATTAACATTTTATAAAGCAATTATAAAATGCGAGACGTCCAACAGTAAGCAGCGTGGCGTCAGCATTCAACTCCAAGAACGAAACCTGTCTCTGTTTCCTCAACTGCACTGAATTCTTCAAAGATTCACAACCGAAATGTTCCGAACAGTTCCGAAGGCTGTTGGGATAGTTTGTTTAAGGAATCCCTACGGGCTCGTGCACGTTTCAACTAGTATGGTTAACTATAGTAGCCTACTACGGCGAATAAAAAGAACCCATTCCAGATTTCCCACTCCTATGTTAACTGTTTGTTTAGGGTTTTCAGCGCTCCTAACACAATTTATCCCAAACTACTTTTCAGATTAGTTCTACAAGAGGCCGTAAGGGCGTGTGGCAGTTCCCGATTCCTCCCTTCACTAGAGACCTACATGTAAGATGTCTTATACGATGGTCTCCACCCTTAACTAGGTATTAGTACACCTCACCCTCTTCACTAGGTACTGTTCCCCCTACCCCTCACCATCTATTGCAACCTCGTTTGAAATGGTATTTCGCTGGATATACTTTCCCTGCATTTAATTTTGGTGAATAGTTGACACAATGTATAACTCAAATATTTTAAAACACATTTGAAGCCAACAATTAAAACACGACAAAATTTATACAAAGAAAGTAATTTGGAATTCTATTTATTTATAATTATATTACATGATATGGTCCTATAAATGAAAATACACAATCCTGTATACATAATACTTACAAAACTGAACTCATTTATGTACATCCAAATGATTAGCCAAAATTTCCTTGCTTCTTTATGGTATCTTATTAATTTTGAACGAATTGAAGAAAACTCCTATGTTGATGTTAAGAGGTTTTTCAGTCCAAGATAAAATGTATGTTAGACATGATTTAAAGGAATTTGTTACTGCAGTACTGAATTAATCTGATCCTGATAATAATGGTATACAACTTGGTTTCTGGAAGAAAAGGTAACAGAATGTCCTGAACAATTCCATCTATGGAACGCATCTTATCATAACTTAACATTTGTGTTGAAATAATAGAGATACAATTTTGTGTGAGATATAAATCATCCTTGTTTCCAAAATTTTCTGATACTTTTAGTAGAAGTATTTTTTCTGTGTTCAATATACACACAGTTGTGCAAGTTACAATGGTATTCATAATTTATTTCCAATTAAAATGTTTCTTTCGTGCTTCATATAGACATATGTTTATTTTTCAATTATGGACATCTGGCAGCAGTGTGTATTGACTTAGATTGTCGTTTGGATAAGCCAGGCTAATATCAGAGCCCCACACGAAAACCTGAAGGGTCACTTGTACCTCTTAGATGAGTTGGGTTTACTACAACCCCAGGACCTCGCGGTAGGACACAAAGAAGTGGATCTTAGCCTTCCTGACATCCATTAGGTTTGGGAAAAACGTAGGTAACGATATCTAGTTTGAGCAAAAGATTTTTGCTACATAGTACATGCGCAGATGTCTCCCCCCCTGTGTCGCATCTACTACATTGGATTCTGACTAATCTCCAAACTGTATAAATGTTTTCGTGGGGCGTTATGGCCTGTTAGAAGTCCTACAACTTTTCTAATACGACTCCTACCTACGTTTAATAGAACCGTAATATATATTTGATTGAGTCCAGCAATAACTTCGAGATCCTCTCTAGCTATATTCTTCACTCAGAATAGGTTTAGTACCTCAGATGACATGTCCGTTTCCTCCCTTATCTACTCGTTTCATCCCCTTCCGTCAAGTACCCAAACCTATACACAACAACGCACTGGTAAACACAGCAGCCGAAAACCATGTAAAGTAGTGCTACCCAGAGATGAAGTCAACACTTCCACGCAAAAATCAAACGTGCTCATACTAGCTGATTCGCACGGTCGTCAGATGTCCTCCGTTTTGCGTGGATTACTTCCTACCCAGTACTCAGTCTCCGGTTTCTTTAAGTCAAACACTCGTTCTGCTGAAGATGTTCGAGAAATGGACACCTACACTAAAAAACTCACAGAGCGGGACACAGTAATCATCATCGGTAGGCAGAACGATATTAATTTGGGTGGTCATTTCAATGTGTCTGAACATCTACAAAAACTAAAAATGGCCTCTCGGCACACAAACATAGTACCCTATAGCTTGCCTCCACGCTTGAACGTTCCACAAATAAACCACGAAATAACCCTGACAACCAAAAATATTACCTGGCAGACACAATAATCACATTTTTTGACCCACACCTGACAGCCATGGACTTTACCCAGCACGGTTTACATCTGAGACCGTCTGGGAAACATCACTTCGGTTCTCTTCTAGCTTCACATCTGACCTCACATCATCCACCTGCCCCATTACCCACTCCTNATCTCCTCCTACTCCACCTCCCTCTGCTTCAACCTCATCACCATCTCCTCCTACTAACTCCACACCCATTTCAACTCCTGTCCCCGTTCTTTCAGCTACTGCTTCATCTCCCAAGTCCTCATCTATTCCTCCATCCACATCTCCTGCCGCCCCAATACACAGTTACAACTTGCGCTCAGGAGTACGATGTGGTACTCGAGGGTAACGATCGTGTTCGGGAGCAGTGTGCGGGCTTGATCGGGAAATAGAAGTTGTGCCAAATTCAAATTCCTCTCCATAATCTGACGTCGATTACATTTCTCGTGAATCACAAACTCTTTGCGAAAATTAAATAATTATATTTCATCATAATGTCCAATCCCTTTCAAACAAATTGAAAGACATTGAAATTCTGGTACACGAAAGTACATTCGATTTGCTACGCCTCACAGAACATTGGCACTCAACTAACAACATCAACGATACTGCTATTTCTAATTATTATTTGGCAAGTTCTTACTGTCGGCAAAATTTTAAAGGAAAAAATCCCGCACAGGTATGTGTATCTACGTTCGTAATGATATTTTATCTTCTCCACTGCCAGGCTACGAGAACTTCTGCGTAGATAGTGTGTTCGAATTTTCTGCAGTTAATTTTCTGCAGTCTGACCGACACCAGTATTGTTGTTTTATGTATTTATATGCCTCCTCAATCAGATCTTGACATATGTTTCGGAACTTCGAAATTGATTTAATACATATCACACATAAATCTACTAAATCTATCGTTATATGTGGAGATTTAAACATTAATTTCTTGAGTACATCCGACTCTGCACATTCACCAATTAATCGTTTCAAGAATCTTATTGACTCCTTCAACCTTGTTACTACGATAAACGATCCCACTCGCCTCTCCGGTTCGTCTCAAACATTGCTGGATAAAATTATCGTCAACAATGGAATCTCGTATCTCTCTGAAGCGTTTATCGCCGGATTCAGGGATACCTTGCTCAAGTATTGACTATTAATAATAAACTAAAACCTCTTAAAATCCTTTACAAGTTTTCAAGAGAGATAAATGACACAAATCCATATATATTTATAAATTATTTGCGTGAAGAAACAAGGAAGGATGTTTACAATTGCCAAAACACCGACGACAAATTCAATGTATTTATCTCAATAATCCTAAAACATTAGAACTCTAGCATTCCCATAAAACGCAAGTTATTTAACACAAAGAAATACAATAAATGGATCACCCAAGGGATAAGAATTTCCTCAAAAAACTCACGCCGTTTATATTATCTTTCAAAACCCTATAACCAACCACCCGAATTCCATGATTATTTTCGTAAATACAGGATTCGAAGAGTAGTCTATGCAGCTAAAGTTATGGAAAACGACAGGCAAGTACTAAAATCGAACAACCGGACGAAAATAATGTGGAATATTGTTAAAAATTACACGTCAACTTCTGAAAATCGCAAAGATAATGTTTCTCTACTCTCGATGACAAAATCGTATCAAATCCTCAGGACATCGCAAATTTGTTTAATGCTTACTTCTCAGAAATAGGTAAAATAACGAACTCATTATATCAAAATCAATGTTCTTCAATTACATCCACCCACGTATCCAATTCTATGTTCACTTCCAAAACTAACGCCAGTGAAGTCATGAGAATCATCAGCTCATCAAAAAATAAATTTTCAACAGGCATGTTTGATATACCCGAGTTTATTGTTAAATTTTCGTCCCACGCAATATTAAATCCACTCATAAATATTGTTAATAGTTCTTTATCGAAAGGGGTGTTTCCTAACAAATTTAAGAGAGCTAAAATGAAACGTTTACACAAGAAAAGAAATAAACTTAATATTGGAAATTACCGACCAATATCTCTATTACCCACTTTCTCAAAAATCATAGAAAAATTGTTCCATAAGCGTCTTCTAGATTTTTTGTCAACAGATAACATTCTCTCTGGCGATCAGAGCGGTTTTAGAAAATCTTTTTCCACTACAAGCGCCTTATTTTTTTTCGTAAACGAATTTCCCACATCTCTTGACCATGGAGAAAACTCAGGGTGTTTTCCTTGACTTATCCAAAGCATTCGATGTCATCGATCACGGAATTTTCCTTTCCAAATTGCATTCTTTAGGCATTCGTGGTCTTCCACATAAATGGCTAACTTCTTATTTAAAAGATAAATATCAACAGGTAGAAATATCCTATACTAAAAATAAAATATTTGAGCGTTGTCTTTCAGAAACAAGGCCACTTACTTGCGGAGTACCCCAAGGATCAATTCTCGGTCCTATACTCTTTTTATTGTATGTGAACGACATGTCATCATCCACATCAGATTGCAAAATAATTCTTTTTTCTGATGACACTAATTTAATTTGTAAATACGCCATCGTTAAAAATGTTTTGTCTATCCTTTCGGCTTGGTTCCATGGTTTCTCGTCTCATTCTAACACTGACAAAACTATGTCATCTCACAATAGTATCACAAAATCTTTACCCCAGGTCTCTCTTTCTCTAAACGGAACACAATTAAAAACAATTAAACGAATACAAAATTCATAGGTCTCCATATTCAAGACAACCTTAAATGGAATTATCACGTTCACAATCTTAATTCCCAATTAAGCAAATTGTGTTACGCATTCCGAATTTTTGTTAACGTAGTTAGTCCGCGTATTTCCCGTTGCGTATATTTTGCAAACATTTACTCCCATTTACGTTACATTACCTTCTGGGGCAATTCCGGTCAGAGTATTCAAACTTTCAGAATTCAGAAGAGAATAGTTCGGATAATTTGTAAATCTCACCCCCAAAACTCTTGCAAACCTTTATCCAAGGAATTAAATATCTTACCACTTCCCTGCATTTATATTTATGAAACGGTCATGTTTGTTAAGACCGAATTACTGACGTACCACCCTTGCTTCATACTAAACAGTTTCGTTCACGAACACAATACTCGCAATAGTAATAATATTCATCGCCCTAGAGTGTCAACCACTCTTTGCCAAAAGGGACCATATTATTGGGGAATCGTTCTATATGTAGTGGAGCTACATAAGAAATAAACCCCTAACCAGATGTGCAATGGACAAATAGTGATATTTATAAATAATAAACAATTTAATGAACATTCGTCAATAGTCAACAATTAACAGCATTCCAGAAGTATCCTTGACAGACGAATGCTACTACAGTAAACTAAATTAATATAAACGTGACAAATGAATAAATAGCAGACATTCACCGATCATAGTATTATATATAAAAATATGTGAATGTAGATGTGCAAGACGAAGAAGACACGCTTCGCTCTCTGACGCCAAAAAAGACGCACGCGAACTCACTTCGCTCTCGCCGTGTTAAAAAAGTACACACATACGATATCAAGTATTTAACTGCTATTAATTATGACTATTCCAATGCAATTCAGAGATAACTAAACGTTTCTAAACTAAACACTATTAAATTCAGTGAAACAACTCAAGTCAAACTTTGTAACAATTTCATATTTTGTGAATTAGTGATTTAAAAATTAGTGAAATGTCAGTGTGGTGACGATGCAACTCTTTAACACTGCTTCCAGCAAATTTAACGGTGAGTAAAGTCGACCATGAGGCGCGACAACTAACGAAAATGTTTGAAACAGTCTTCTTTGTTCTCATAATAATATTTTATTATTCACTGACTATTAACTTCAAAGTCATATGCTACCATATCCAAACAAGATTGGCAATTTCATATTAACATGTATCAAGTTAATAGTGACATGTCTTAGCATTCTATATTTCATTCTTTTTAATTGTTCTTAAATCTCTTGTTTTACAGGAAATAACTGTTACTTTACTTACATATTTTATTCTGATCATGTCTTAATTTATGTGTTTATTTATTACTGTGTTTGTTAATGTACAAAATGTTTTTTTTAACTGACCATACGTCACGATATTTTAACTAGATAATAAACCATTCGCTGTTTATTTCAAATTGAAATCAAAGTTTATTATTAATCAATTTAATTGGCGTTTAAGTTAGAAGTTAATGTTGGTTTATTTTTATAATGTTGTATTCTGGCTAGGCATAGCTTATTCATACATTAGCCCTTCTGATATTTTAATCATCAATAGTGTCCTCAATAACATGTCATGCCGGTCATATAAACGACATTATATGGCCTCACCCTTCGTGATTTTTAACACACAATCACACAACTAACAGCATATATAATTCCCTGCCCAAGAATATAAAAGATATTATGAAATTGAAACTCTTCAAATCCGCGGTTAAAAACTACCTTCTGCACCAGTGCTTCTACAATGTAAAAGAATTTATTGATTTTAATACAAGCTAAAACCGTCTTGTACTTTATCTTACCGTTCCTGTAGTACTTTTAAAATAACTTTTAACAATTTCAAAAACAATTTTAACATATTTTTGCATGATTGTGTTGTGTCTTATGACTCATATTAATTTATTTTTCTGTGTTCACAACTTTGGCACGGTTGTGCACATTAATTCTGTAGCCCCATACTGGCCCGGTTTTTTCTCCGATTTACCTTCGGGTAGAGGCGGATATCTAATACGGGTTCTCCAGGCTTTGTCTAGGGGTGCGTTTATTGAAAAATGTTATCGTGAATTTAGTGTTATTTCAATTCTTATGATTTTTAAATAATATACTCAGAATAATATATAGTTCGATAATAATTTGTACATGTAAAATAAATTTTTGCGTTAAATTACAAACATATTGACATTCTATTAGTATTACAACTCGCAGTTAACTTTTTATCTTATCTAGTAATTTTTTGCTGAAATTTTGGAATCCGCCTCTTCCTTAGGGCCCTTGATCGGTCCCTTGCTTGCTTCCGGAGAGATTAAATTAGTTTATTATCCTACACGTGGTAATACGCAGTTTCTACTGCTCTTTCGTTAATAAATTTATTTATTTACTTATTCATATTATATAATGTAACTTCCAGGTTGTGAGGTATTGCTGATGTATCCATTTGACATTCTTCAGTCTCACCTTTCATGGAGATACACCGAAGAAGTGTTCTGGGCCAACAAAGTGTCCCAAAGTGTCCAGCTTTGCCAGTTCGTCCGCCTTTTCATTTCCCCTGTTCCTATATAACCAAGGACCCACCAAAGAGTACCTGAGTTTCGTTCACAGAGGATGTCTAACAACCGTTGGCATTGCCACACGTTTGGATGTTGTTGTATTGGCACATAGTGCCTGTACAGACAAGTTCAATCTTACCTGCACACGAATATAATGATTGGAAAAATGCAAAGTGATGATGGGTGAGGTAGTGAGATGAAAGTTAATTGTTAACAATAATAAAATGATTTAATGACATGCTATAGAATGATGAGAAATAATAATACAATACTGATTTCCTAGAGATGATGATATGGAGAGAAGATCCTGAAAACCAGCTGGTTGAAGTTGTTGTAGAGTTGATCCGGATGGTTTTCGTGTTGATAAAGAAATAGTTGACGAAAAGCTCGCTGTTGCAAGTGGCGTTGTTCCCGCCAAAAGACACAAATGAAAATCACACACAAATGCATAAGTGGCCACATTCCCACCAAAAGACACACATTAAAAACACTGGCTTTACCATTAACATTCACTAACTGTCAATTTTATCAACATTTATCATAACCAAAAATAAGCATTCACTGTCTTTTTAACTCTATTCAAACTTAAGCTACAATGACACATTCATTTCTTGTAAACTAAGTCAAACACTGATTTTACTCCTAACTCTTTCTCCTTAACAGTTTAATTGAATTCCTTCTTAGTTCCAATAGTTCACTGATTTTACTTGGCATACCTTTCTGAGCGACAGAGTTCAGTCATAACACTATTTCAATTCAAAGTTCACGCTCAGATTGGTAGCTAACATCCAGTTCTTAGCAACACGCAAGCGCAATGCGACGTTGGCTTTCACCTTCACCAGCGATCGCACCATACCTGACCAAGATGACGGACCATGGGAAAGCCGTGGAGGAGGATCCCCCCACAGACATCAGCACGGCTGCCTTCTCGGATTATCTGCGACCAGCGCCGATCAGCTTCAGCGTTTACCGCGTCCGTCCAGTTACCACCCGAAAAACGCTCCGACAAACTAATTAAAAATACTCGAGTGATCTGCGCCGCATGAGCACGATTCGGAAACGTATGCTGACGCAATCTAAAAATCGAGTCTGAGCTTCAACGAAACACCAGTCTCAGCTGACAAAAACTTGTACGAGCTGACAAGCATCTGTCTGAATGCTGACGAAAAATCTAAGTCAGCGAAAGAAACATCTATCAGCGCGATCTGAAAAGCATCTGATCTGACGAAACCGTGTATGTCTGAGCTGCGTGAGCATCTATCTGCGACCAAAAACTTCTATGTGAGCTGAACGCATCAATATGAGCGCAGACGAAAAACATGTGAGTAACTAATGAGCTATCTCTGAGCAACGAATAATGTCGACAATGTGAGTAACTGTGAGCTATCACTCGAAAATCGAAAATGTGAACCACTCTGAGCTATCACTCGAAAACGAAAATGTGAGCAACTCTCTGAGCTGCGTGAGCTATCACTCGAAAGACGAAAGTGTGAGCCACTCTGAGCTAAAATGTGAGCAACTCTCTGCGAAAAAATGTGTGTACGAAAAATCTCTACGTCCCCGTTAAATAACCTCCATCCCTTCTTTTCTCCCAAAATTTCCAAAATTTTGAATATCACGTGTGCCGAAAGTTCCCAATCAGAAATAATTTCCCCTTCCTACGCCTGGGTTCTCATTGGACCCTTTAAAGGTCCTTCTAGAA
>NNCF01127021.1:361258-375271 GCA_002313205.1 Laupala kohalensis
ATATATATATATGTGTGTGTGTGTGTGTGTGTGTGGCAAAAAATTTGAATCAACCTATGGCTTGAAAGGAAAATTTCCTTAGCTCGTCAACAATAAAGATAAATCACTCAACTTGACCAAAGAGAGTGTTCTCAAAAGATGATTCACTTAGTAAATGATTCAATACAATGTCTAAAAAGATTCGACTCACTAGTTTAATGAGAACTTGTCAAAAATGTCTGAACAGTGCTTTTAGTGCTTTCCTGGCTGTCTCTCCTTATATTCATGCGGCTTCTGATTCCAGACAATTTTCCCCCAGGGAGCTCAGTTTCGACTGAGTATGAGCTTGGCGAACCCACGGCCCCGATCTGGGGACTGGTACTGCGCCAGCAGTCCTCAGACACCGTAAGCTTTGGACAAGCTTCAGCGACCACCATTGGCGCGATGGTGGAAAGTTGCGTGTTTTAAAGGACGGAGATCTTGCTTTCATTGGCCGGGTCGCGAGGAAGTATTAAACCTCTATAAAAAACCCAACCTCAAGGTGTGTTACGCGCCGATGAGGTGAATGGGTGTTGATGACAAACACTCGCTAGCGGAAAACCTCTGGGGCAACTGCCGAACCTCAGTTGAGCAAGGCTTATTGGCGTGATGCGAAGGTTCCACGTCACCGGACATTTATTTCCTCCGAACTCGTGGAAATGACAGATTCTTCGATTTTCCTACCTTGAGGAGTGGGTGTACCGCAGGGTAAGTATTCCACCCCAGGATCTTCGAAGCGACCGACGGTTGACAGCCCTCCTTCTTTAGAAATAAATAAGGATAATAAGAAACAGAACATTTCACACGAAAATGTTTTTATTGTTATGACACGTATAGACGGGACACTTGAAAAAGTGTCCCCGTTCTATAGTTACAAAGGATTGCAGGGTTTAGTTGGAACGCTGAAACCCATTAAAAGGTTGTGTAATGGGTCAATGCTGTTGGAAACCAACACCAACAAGCAAGCGTTGGCACTATGAAAATGTACCTTGTTGGGAGAGTTCCATGTGAAGTGCGAGCTCCATGCTGCGCTTAATCGCAGCAATGGGGTCGTATGTTGCAGGAACATTATGGATATGAAAAGAACTTGTTGTAGAATGGGAGGCAGACCACGTAGTTGAGGTCAGTCAAATCATGAAGAAGGTAAATGGTCTTCCGCAGAAGACCAGTTTCTTCATCGTGACATTTGACTGTCCTAAACTACCAAAGGATCTGAAGGCTGGATTGCTGAACCTGCCGGTCCGTCCCTTTATCCAAATCGTCTGCTCTGTTATAAGTGTGAGAGGTTTGCACGCACGACAACATCGTGTAAGGGACGTGATACCTGTGGAAAGTGCGGAAAGGAGGCACACGAACCCGGCATCTCATGCCCAGGGCCTGCAAAGTGCATTAATTGCAAAGGCAGCCACCCGGTATGGAAAGGGGAGTGTGTCGCCTTTCTCAATGAATAGAATGCGCAGGAAATTAAAACTACGGAGAAAATCCCGTACGATGAAGCGCGGAAGAAATACAGGGCTTTACACCCTGTATTTTCTACCAGTTACAACACCGCAGCCAAGACTTCAAAGCAAATGAAAACTGTATCTGTTCAAGCCGATTTCACTGACGTGTCTACGACAACGTTGTGAACATGCCAGTGCAAATGCGGAAAGAAAGATAATTCAGTCGGTCCTGTCGAGCCCAAAACACCACCAACAGAGCATCGATCTACTACGAAGAAACCTAGTACTAAACTTACTGCAACAACAACAAAGACACAGAGAAATACAAAGCAGGGTTCTAGGGCTAAACCCTTGCACCCTGTTGAATTTTTCAAAACATCAAGTACAACACCAAGCAAAAAATTGCACAAACGTAAAAAGAACGACTCTGTACTTTCTTCCTCCGAGTCAGAATGTGTATTGTCCGACGGTGACGTGGAAATACACATTCACGAAACTGACCCCGGAGGTTCCAAACAGTAATGGCTTCCATACTTCAGTGAAACCTTATTGGCTATAGAACTCAACGTGAAGAGTTACAACTCTTAGCACGTCGTAATCCGATCTGTATTTGCCAACAAGAGACACACCTTTCACCAGAACACTCACCCTCTCTGCGAGGATACAGCAGCTTCAGATATAACGACACCACGGGAAATCGAGCAAGAGGTGGAGTTGCCGTGTTTGTTAGAAACACAATCCTCTGCTCACCTGTTTTCCTACAAACGCACATCCAGGCTATAGCAGTCAAAATACACAGTGTACCATCTATGACCGTGTGTTCTATATATCTTCCTCCAACACGAGATTTTTCGGAGACCTCCCCCCGAGATTTAATTCATCAGCTCCTTCGACCATTCCTCCTCCTTGGAGATTTCAACGCCCACAGTGTACTGTGGGACTCATCGAGCGATTGCCCCAGGGGCCGACTACTTTTGCGGGATTCTCTTTTTGAGCGGGAAGATTTATGTCTAATGAACACCGGAGAGATGACCCACTTTGCGTTTGCCACGGGGTCATGGACTGCTATAGACCTGTCAATTTGCTCTCTTGAAGTTGCTGATATCTTTCAATGGAAGGTAGAAGATGATCTGCATGGTAGCGACCATCTTCCTATCTGGTTGTCCTAGCGGGAACGTGCGACTCTTCCCGAATGCAAGCCACGGAAATGGATTCTCAGAAAGGCTAATTGGACACTGTATCGTTCTCTGTCTATCTTCAGAGAAACGGGTAGTGTCCAAGAAAGGGTCGACCATCTGACCCAGGTGATAAATCACGCCGTTGATGAATCCATTCAGAAAACATCTGTTTCCGCGAAGACCTCATGTCCCCTGGTGGAACGACGCATGTCGGTCCACCATTCGGGTAAGGCGAAGAGCATTGCGGATACTTAAGGCTAGTCCATCTCCGGAAAACCTCGCCGCATATCGGATTGCTAGAGCAAAAGTGCGCAGATCCATCAAAGAATCCAGATACACCTCCTGGAAAGAGTTTCTAAGTACCATTAAGAGAACAACATCGTCCACTAAAGTATCTGGAAGGTATTCTTGAGTCACTCCGAAAGATATCTGGAAGGTATTCTTGAGTCCCAATATCTGGACTCAACTATCAGGGTCGGGTTCTAACCAACAACAGAGAAATGACAACAGTGATGGCTGAATACTTTGCTGACCTAACATCTACAGCAAACTGCGAACCTGATTTCGTGAGAAAAAGGGAAACAGCAGAGAGCACATCTTTTGTCTTTCGTTCTACCAACTGGGAACCTAACAACTCTTCCTTCTCTATGTTGGAACTTGAGTCAGCTCTAGCAATAGTCCACGACACTGCTTCTGGCCCTGATTCAATTCATTATGAAATGCTGAGACAACTCAGTCTCGAGTCGAAACAATACCTTCTGGATATCTTTAATGTTTCATAGTCCGAAGGAGTATTCCCTAATTCTTGGAAGGAAGCAACGTTTATCCCTTTACTAAAACCAGGTAAAGACAAAACGAACATCAGTAGTTATCGAAGCATTGCCTTGACGAGTTGCGTCGGTAAAATTCTGGAGAGAATTATCAACCGACGTCTCGTCTGGTATCTTGAACGGCATGACTTGCTGAGTCAATCTTAGTGTGGTTTCAGGAAGTTCTATTCCACCCTGGACAAGTTACTTCTCCTGGAATCAGCAATTCAAGATGCTTTTGTCCGAAGACAACATCTTATCGGAATGTTCGTTGACATCGAGAAGACTTACGACACTACTTGGCGTCATGGCATTTTACAACAACTCTATGTCTGGGGGTTTAGAGGACATCTTCCTCTGATGCTCATGTCATTTTTGGATCAACGTTCTTTCCGCTATAGAATTGGAAGAGACACCTCGGATCTCCTTCTAGAGAACAGTGTTCCTCAGGGCTCAGTCTTGAGTGTGACCGTATTTGCAGTGGCCATAAACAGCATAACGTCTGCTGTAAAGAATCCTGTTTTTCACTCTCTTTTTGTCGATGACTTTGCTATCTTTTGTTCATCACAAAGTGTCACAGGTGCGGAGCGACAAATCCAACTCGTCCTCAATAGATTATACGATTGGTCGAAAACGACAGGTTTCCGTTTCTCTGCTGAGAAAACACGCTGTTTTTTTCAGAAGGAGACCAAGCCCTCTGGCAGAACCTCACCTCGGCCTGGGGAACAACGTTCTCAAATTCTATCCTTTTGTGAAATTCTTAGGTCTAATCTTTGATCAGAGACTGAATTGGATTGAACATCTGACAGATCTAAGAGCAAGAACATTAAAGTATCCGAATTTTTGAAATGCCTGAGTAGCAGGGAATGGGATGCCGATCGCTCCTCTTTGCACCAGTTTTATCGAGCATTCATAAGATCTCGGCTCGATTATGGCTGCGTTGTATATAGTTCTGCTCGTGCAGGTTATTTAAAGAAGTTGGATAGTGTCCACCATGTAGGAATTCGACTAGTTACGGGAGCCTACCGCACTAGTCCCATTCCGAGTTTGTATGCCGAAAGTGGTGAACCATCTCTTTACCTCCGGCGGCAACTCCTCATGCTACGAAAGATCTCGGCTCGATTATGGCTGCGTTTTATATAGTTCTGCTCGTGCAGGTTATTTAAAGAAGTTGGATAGTGTCCACCATGTAGGAATTCGACTAGTTACGGGAGCCTACCGCACTAGTCCCATTCCGAGTTTGTATGCCGAAAGTGGTGAACCATCTCTTTACCTCCGGCGGCAACTCCTCATGCTACGAAAGATCTCGGCTCGATTATGGCTGCGTTTTATATAGTTCTGCTCGTGCAGGTTATTTAAAGAAGTTGGATAGTGTCCACCATGTAGGAATTCGACTAGTTACGGGAGCCTACCGCACTAGTCCCATTCCGAGTTTGTATGCCGAAAGTGGTGAACCATCTCTTTACCTCCGGCGGCAACTCCTCATGCTACGAAAGATCTCGGCTCGATTATGGCTGCGTTTTATATAGTTCTGCTCGTGCAGGTTATTTAAAGAAGTTGGATAGTGTCCACCATGTAGGAATTCGACTAGTTACGGGAGCCTACCGCACTAGTCCCATTCCGAGTTTGTATGCTGAGAGTGGCGAACCATCTCTTTACCTCCGGCGGTAACTCCTCATGCTACGACACCTTTTCCACGTGCTAACTTTACCCGACAATCTGGCGCACAACGCGGTTTCTCATCCTACCTCTTCTTCGATCCGTTTCTAAAACAACAGACTGAGAGCAACCAAACCTTTTGGATATCGCTCCAAACAAATTTTGGAAACTTTGCATATACGTACACCTAATGTCTTACATCAAGGTTTTAGTAAGTCTCCGCCTTGGGCTTTGCACAAATCGAAAATTATATTCGATCTTCTGCATCATGACAAGATGAACACTTCAGCTCCAATGTTGAGGGTATACTTTCACCTAATATACAAACACCGGGTGCATATCCCTGTGTTTACCGACGGGTCGAAGCAAGCTGATGGTGTCGGCTGCTCCGTGGTGTTTCCCCATGAGATCTGTGGCTACCGTTTAAGCGATCTATGCAGCGTTTACACCGCTCAGTGCTACGTCATATTGAGAGCAATGCGATCAACAAAGTGCTCCCGCGGATCACATTTCCTGATTTGTTCTGATTCTCTGAGTGCCCTTCATTCAATTCAGAATATGTATCGCTTACCTTGTCTCCTACCCTATCCATGCAAACCGCACGGCTACACCTGTAGTTGCGGTCCCCCTTATCCAGATGCTCCTTACATCTGCCGGCAGGCTTGACGGTTCCGTTCGCGGCCCCGTCTCCAGGCCAAGTTGTAAAGCTGGATTCGCCTCAGATCCCTGGCTTGTTTTAGGCCCAGTCTCCTCTTCGATCTTACGCTCGTTCTGCAGCCCGGACTCGAGTTCGGTACAGAGGATCTCAACCGCCTTCTGCTGTGGGGGTTCTTGTTTCATATGTATGGTGGGTTTTGCCTCCTGTTGGCTTTCCAGCAAGGTGTTGGAAACTGTACAAGCACCACAATACATGCTCGTTCCCACTACCGTATCGATATCTCTGGAGTCCATGCTTACTACAAGCCAGACTCCCTTCTTCACTTTTCTTTCCTAAATTCTCCAGTTTAACGTATTTAGACCTTCGATCTGGTGCATCTTTTTTTCAGAAAAACATTCCTCCGGGGGTCCTGACAACCAAACCATGGCATTTTTATAGGTCAGGAATTCATTCAGACTTACTATTGCGAGCCTGGTTTCTTCCCAGAGTTTCATTGATGGCATGGAACTGGAGAGCAGAGCTTTCGTCTTGTCCTAGCACCTTAGTACTGCCACCCTGTACAGGAGCCCAGCAATGAGTTTCCCCACCTCAATTTCGACGGGTTCTATTTGCTTCTTACCAAGTTTAGTCTCAGGGTAGTTCTCAGGAATGATAGTCGCCATGATCCCCTTCTTCGCGAGTTTGGCATAGTCCACCCTCTGCCTCTTGGTGGCCTGCCTCACTTCCTCCGGCGGCGTCTCCGAGGGGAGTAGTTTGCCGCCCTTATATTCATTCTTCTAGTACTTCCGAGCCTCGGTATCCGACCCCGTCATGGGACGCTGCTGTGCTTCTCTGTTTCTTCTTTTCCGCACCGGAGCGGTTTTTCTTCAGGTTGAGATTTCCCATGTCCACTATGAACCCCTTCACCGTTGAAGAGGCTGAATCTGAGAGATCCTCAGAGGAGCCCCCTCAGTGGTCTCTCCATCGTTACTCTCGGAGACCCCAGAGGAGCTCTCCGTTATTTTGTATTTTTATTTGGATAATCCACAAGATTCCCACGAGTAGCTAGAGAAGTCGAATCTCCGCCTAAGCAGAACCCTTCATGCCTAGGTAAAACTATTATACAAGGGATCGCCAGATATTCCAGGGCTTCGTTTGCGACTTATCTCCCATGTGACATGCACCTTATCAGCACGGATCATCTTACACCTCAGGGTTGGTTTAGGGTAAGTTAAGGTTTAGAATGAAGGGCTGTTGTAGAATACACTTCGTGTGGAACCTCTGTTGAGACCTGTCATGTTTGGGAGACCCTGCCAATAGCTGTGCTACCGGCATTACCCTCAATTTCATTGGCCCACGCAAACCCTCTCTTCCCAAACGGACAGTGCTCTTTTAAGGTGGTATTCCCCTAGCACAGCTTTTTATCGAATACTCCTTTAATTCCAATACTAATATATTTTTCCATTTATATAGTATTCCTTTTTTTCATTTATTATAGTATTTTTAAATGGGAAATGTAGTGTGCTATTGAAGCTTATCTACATAGAGCGATAGGAGGTAGGAGTTGTGCGAAACAGATTATAGAAGGTACACATAGTTCACTCCCATAAGCCCAATGGTTATCTTAGATGCACCTTCCCCTGCACGCCACGAAGGATCAGAACTATCGTCAAATTTGCTCTCAACACCCTTCCTTTTTCCTCGTTTTACATCACATTATTTTCATCGAGTACCCGCTTTCATATTCTGCAAAAGCCTACAAACAATTAACCTGCTGTGGAAACTGAGAACCAGCAATTCTAAATGCGTGATTCGAACTAAAACACACACAAATCAACACCAAGCAGAACTCAAATAGCTTAAATTAGTCGCAGTCGTCACAAGAATACCATGTGATTGTCGCCCACGTCAACACTCACTACGCGAGCAACAAGTTGAGTGGGTGGTGGGGGCTGGTTAGTTCGGCTTCTTGCTAGTGGAGCGTCGCTACGAGTGATCCATCTCTACCTAATGTAATCTGTTGTGCGGTAGGTTATTGTTAGTAAGTGGGCCTGGGTTTACCAACAACTTGGCCCACATGGAGAGGTTAGTAAAAGAGTTACTGATACTAGGAGGAAGTGAGGTGCTTTTCAGTAGTCACAGCTATATGAACTGGGACATTCATGTGAAGTTATAAATTTTTCTGGCCCCACCGGAATTGAACATGGGATGACTTGGTGAAGAGCGAGAACTCTACCACCTGAGCCATTAGAGGGGCATTCTGTAAACCTGCCATCCCAGAGAAATGTTATCTTCAGAGTAAGACAATTAAAATACCTTAAAACATACACAATTTTTTCTAGATTTATTTCATCATCAAATGTTTTTGGCTAAACAATTCTGAAATACATTTTTATTTAACATTACAAAATAAGAATGAGAAATAATTTCTAAATATCAGCATATTGGTTTGCATTTTCTGAATTAAACATGGATATACCTCCAGAAATTATTCTAATTTTTTTAAAGTATTTGCTTACTTCATAAATGGAAACAACATTCTGAAATAAATAAATCTTAATTAGTCTTAGTTTAGTTAGTACTATTTAGTACTAAACTAAACTAATTAGTATTAAGTCATTATTCATTTTTTTTACATTATAACTCAATTCTATAGTTTTTAAATGTTCTCAGTATAGAACTAGTGAGTGTCTCATCTCTGTATCTACAATAGTAAGAGTTTCATTTCTTATTTGTACTCAATTCTGAGTTGTTTTATGTGTATCCACAAATAGTTCATTTTCTTATCTGTAATCAGTCTAGGCCGAGTAATTTGCATTACCTCTGTACCCACAAGTGGTTTTATTTTGTTATAGGACGATCTTTTAAATGTTCTCAATAAATACACTATTGTGTACGTTACCACTATTCATAATGTACTTTATTTCTGATAGCGCAGGATTTTTTATAACTTCTTTTGTTGATCGTAAAAAAATAAATTTTAGTTTCACTCAATGCGAATTTAATGAATTAAAATCTCGAATTGAATGTCATGTTTTGAAAGCAGCGCCATGTGGTTACGTGACGTCATTGAATTAGTTCTTCTGTCTGACCAACAATTGTAGACAGCGTAACCGGCTCAAAAGTTGTCACCCTAGGGTTTTTTGGGAGATTTTACCCCGTGCAAGTGGCAGCAACCCGCACCAGTGCTGAACTTCCTCATCTGCAACTCTTGTCGGCACTTGACTCATTAATTTGGTTTATCATTCTCATATTTTTCATTAATGAAGTTTGTGTAAGAATTTACAAGAATAGAAACCTTTTGGAATTGGAAACTGTGTTTTGTACTGATGCATATTTCTCTATATCTGCTGTCTTATATGTCTGATTGACGTATGGATGTAAACATAACCTGTTGTACTTCGAGATTTTATTTCGTTGATTTTGATCAATGAAAGGAATGTCTATGTCAATGTCTATGTCTATGCGTACGAAATAGTATGGAGAAAAAACAGTACATTATAATAGGTGAAGCTCCTGAGTCGGACAGTGAAGAGGAAGTCAATGTATCTATGGTAGGAATTAATTTGACAGTAGTACGAGCTTCTGTTCATGAGTATTGTTAGAGATAAAATGCTTTTGAAAACTGAAATGAAAAAGAAAGTTTTTTTTTATGTAGACTGATTCTTCTCAATGCAAATCATCTTCAGACATCAGAAATCCTCAAGGTATCGTCGTGGCTGGTGAGGCTCCAGAATCTGATGAGGAAGGTAACAAAATTAGAGGATTTATCTCAATAACTTGACTGTTATGTTTTATGTTAATTTGTTAAATTTGTTCTGTGTAGATAAAGTTAGTGTCAGTAGTGTTGGCAGTGCAGCAAGTGTATCATCAATTGCTTCATTTTCCCATTCAAGAAAAAATACTTCACCTTTGGAAAAGGCCAAAAAACAAGAAAACTTTAAGTATAATTCTTTACTTCATAGAAAATTACGTGAGTTTATGTAAATATTGAGCTATTTTACAATTATAACTCTTAAAAATGTTGTACTCTATTTATTAATGTTTTTTACAGGAGAACGTAATATGGCATTGCATAAAAATGTAGTTGAATTTATTCATCACAATGTTAATTTGGCCTCCCGTGATATATTTGCCACTAATCAACAACTACTGAAGTCTCAAGTTCTATTGCAAGAGGTAGCATTATCCTTGCACAATTTGCATACTAACCTTAATCAATTACAGAATAAACTTGAAACTGCCAAGTCAACTCCATTTCTTTCTCGTATCAATACTAGTCAATAGTCATATCAGTAGGGTAAGAAACAAATAGTATCAGTTTGTAGAAGGCTCAAGCGAGTATTTTTCATGAACAAACTTACTTGTAATGTCATGTGTATTAAAAAGTTTTATCCTAATTCACTTGTTAAATTTGTTGTTCCCTCTGCTTCTCAAGGAAATATGTTTCCTATTTCTTGGAAAATAGTATATTAAAACAGTTGATAACTTTCCAGTGTTGTAAGTGGCTCCTACCCTTTGGACCACATGCTGTTTAGAAGATCCATGACAACCTTTTAACATTGAATCCTTTAAAACCTGATAATAGACATGAAATATCATTTTTATCCTGCAACTTAGTGCAATGCTACTAGTTCATAAATTGGTGTAGGATCAAGAACTTAATTTGAATTTCCCCCCAGGGGACATACATCTAGTAAGTACGTGTTTGGCGAACACGGGGCCTCAAGCTGAGTCTGGCATTACTTCCACTTACTTGTGTTACATGCTCCTTCCTTTCCCTTTCCTGACCTCCCTTGGTCACCTCTTGCTCTTTTCGATCCCAACGCCATTAGGGCTAGGGTATCTTTCATTTTCCTACCTCGCCCCAGGGGACTTACATCTAGTAAGTACGTGTTTTGCGAACACAGGGCCCTGTGCTGAGTATGGCATTACTTCCACTTGTGCCATGCTCCTTCCTTTCCCTTTTCTGACCTTCCTTGGTCACCTCTTGTTCTTTTTGATCCCGATTAAGGCTAGGGTATCTTTTATTTTCCTCATTCTTCTCATTTTTTGTCCCCCCTCATGTTATGTGCCCCCGATTGTAGCCCCCCCTCCATTTCATGTATGTTCAGAGATATGTTTTGGTATGTTGTAGATCAGGAGGGTTTTTAGTGGGTAGGGTTGAATCATTCGATGAGTCCCACACGCGGGGAGTCATGTTGGTTCTCCCTAGTGCGTAACTGCATTTTCCCTACCTGTACAAGTTGTTCGGGCTCCAACGACCTTTGATGTCGACATGAGCCGTAAAACCCCACAAAAAATAATAATAATAATAATAATTGAATTTGTTAACTGGTACACTACTTATTTGAAATTCAAATGATTAGTGTTAAATGACATTATTATTTAAACTGTGAAACCATGATCTGGACCAAAGAAAATGAATCCTGAACTTAAGCAGAATCAGTGGTGTTGCTCTTAAGCTCTCTTTCATGGAGCAGTCATTTGATTAAAACCTGTTAGTTTCTGTAACAATTTTTGTCTTATATTTTGAGATTTTAACAGAGTAGAAACATGTAAATATTTAGGAAAATTTGTTATTGTTGAAATCTCTAAACAGTATAAAACAGATTTTTTAAAAGTGAAAATCGCTGTCTTGTACGATATTTGTTGTGAAACATTGTTTTACTGTTAAAATTAATCATTTACTTATGAGATAATCCTGAAATTATGTGGAAAAATTTCTAATGAAGTCTCTTGTCCTAGTAAAGTAACTTGTAAAAATATACTGTATTCTTTCAGCTTCATTTCATAAAGTAGTTGCATAGATGATGTTCTAAGTATTTCATTAAAGTATTTTCCATTCCATTGTAGTATTTGTAAATGGGAAAAGTAGCAAGCTATTGAAGCTTATGCACATGGAGCGATAGGAGGTTGAAGTTGGGTGGTAGGCTATTGTTAGTAGGTTGGCCTGTTAGCTGGGTTTACCAACAACTTGACCCACATGGAGGGGTTAGTAGAAGTGGTTAGTAATGGTTAGAGTTATTGATACTAGCAGGAGGTGGATAGAGGAAGGAGGGTTCACTTTTCTGTAGTCACAGCTATATGAACTGGGGCATTCATGTAAAAAGCTACAAATTTTTCTGGGCCCACTGGAAATTGAACCCGGGATGACTTGGCGAAGAGCAAGAACTCTACCACCTGAGCCACCAGAGGGGCTTATTAAAGTATTTTATTACTATATAAACCTGTCGACAAATTACACGCTGACATAAACCATAACAGAGCTGTGCATTGAGAAATACTGGACTCTAAGATATAGTTCTGTGAGGTTAAAAGTTGATGGAAACTAAACCAAGACACCAGTAGAAATATTAAATACACTAAAAATTGTTTCATCCTAAATATTTAACTTATCCTCATTTGCTCTTTTTCATCCTGCATTACTCTAGATATATTGCAAATTTTATTTTAATGAATTATCATCATGGTGAGAACAAGAAAGTGCAATTTGCCAATTTATAAGTTTGCCATTTTCAAACTATGAAATTTTATACAAAGATAGATCAGCTTATTGATATTCATTTAACAAATTTTCAACTATTTATCTGTGTGTGAAAAAAAACTTTTCTTTTATTCATGAGGATGGTTGAAAAATTCCATATACATTGTAATCAATCCAAGTAATCAACCTAATTATCAACTCTTGTTTCTTAATTTGTTATGTCCTTTTATTTATCAGAGCAAGTATACGGCTGAGGTCCTCTGACGCATGTATACTTGCGTATTTCATCAACACATGATAAGTCACGTTATAGTTATATTAGGATATTTGGTAGTGCTATGACATAACCAAGCCTGCCACTATTTCATTTTGTCTGATGTTTCATCTACCATTTTTTTTTATTTCCTCTGCTGTGTTGTATACTTACAATGTTGTTCAGGGAAAACCAACATTTGTACCTCCATTCAGTGGTGTACCAGAGGCCCGGGGCGAGAATATTTTTGGAAACACTCAGGCATATGAAGGTCCAGATACACAAATATATTTGCATGCCTACTAGTACGTATCCAACTCCAATGAATTAAAAAGAAATATAATTTGAGATTTACTTATTATTAAGGTCAACTTTTATATATTTTACAGCTGTAAAAATGTTTATATGTGTATGATATTTAGTGACCCATTTGGAGACCGTTTGAATATTCAGGCCCTTACATGTTACATGCGAACTGCCCCCTCTTTCCTCATCTAGATAAGCTTCTGTCTCCACTGCTCATTTTGTGTTACATAAAATTCTGCACTATGTCTCTTGGTTATCTCAAAATAAATTGAATAGTTGTTTTCTTTCAATTATAGTTTCCCTATTTCTCTCAGTTTTTAGTAAAAGTTGAATATGAAATATTCAAATTAGGTCTTACTATGTTCTAACCAAGAAAATGTGCTATATTAAATCCAAAGATCAAAATTAAGTCTTCATAGATTTTCTAAAATGGAACTTTCCTATTGTAGTGTTACAAAAAATGTGTTGGTAAATTGAAAATTGGAAAGCATTAAGTCAAAAGTAGAATGAGTTAGAACTTAAGAATCTGGGACTTAGATATTATTTTAATTGGTTGGTTCTCCCATTACATACACTTAGAAAACATATAATTATAATTTAAAATTGACTAAAATTTGAATATTAAGATTAGTTATCTGGAAGTGAAGATAGACGACCAGTAATCTGTAACATTAAATAAAATTAAATTCAATAATTTAAACTTGATTGGTGTTTTCATGAATACACAGTTATTCAGAATTCGGTCGAAAAGTAACAATTCTTACAGTCAATGTTTTGTCTAGTTTCTTTCTAAAATGTCTTCAGTGCTTTCAACTACAAATTAATGTGTGCTCTCCATCTTAAAAGTTTGTGTTAATTTATTGTTGAAAGATGGTTTTTTAGTAAAACCCTAACATTCGCTGGAGCTAGGCTCCTTCCGTTCTCTTTCCTGACCTTCCTTGGTCACCTCTTGTTCTTTTCGATCCTGACGCTAGGGTATCTTTCATTTCCCTCTTTCTTCTTCTTCTTTTTTTAATGATTTAAGTAATGTCTTTAGATATGTTGATTTTTGAGTTGTAATTCAGGAGGGTTTTAGTAGGTATTGTTGAGCCATTCGGCGAGTCCCACACGCGAGGAGAGTCATGTTGACACTCCCTAGTGCGTAACTGCATTTTCCCTACATGTACAAGTTTTAAGGGCTCTAATGACCTCGATGTCGACGAGCCCTAAAGCCCCCCCCCCCCC
>NNCF01127021.1:375294-524861 GCA_002313205.1 Laupala kohalensis
CACACACACACAAAACATTCGCTGGAAAAATGGATTGCTGTTTTTTTTTTACATCTGACTGATAGCTGAATCACTAACGTATAAATGAAGATATATACATGAACTAGCTGAGTACCTACTGCTTTGCTTGCGTGAAATATGTCTCCAATTTTATTTTTTTCTCGTATCCTCATTGGTATCCACTGAGAATGTTATCATTAATGTTGCAGCTTATATTAGTATTGATGTGTACCCACAATCCCTTATTTTCACTGATTTAATTCAAAAATTAATTTTTAGATAACGTCAATTTCCCATTTCACACCCTTACGGGTGAATTTTTGTAAAATCCTTCCTTGGTGAACATTTTTTATAATTTCTTGGATCACTCTCTTAGCAACACACACCTCCAGGGGCGTCGTGCACCTCACGTGGCCTGAAGGGTACATAATGTAATTGGAAATTCGATTATTCAGGACTATATAATCGTTTTGGACTATATATGGTGCGAGAATATGAAATACGTGGACCCTCCCCTCCCTCCATCACCCTTCGTAATTTGCTTCTAATGGCAAGTGTATATGATGGAACGACATTAAGGGAGTGAACGACTCGTTCCTTCAGGTGAACGAAATATCGCACCTCTTAGATCACTCCGTCACCCTTAATTGACACTTCTGCCTGTGTTGTGCCTGAAGTTCCGGCTGTTCCAAGTTCAGCGCAGTCGGTGCCAGGTTTATAATTCTAGCCATGTCCTCAACTTCACTAGTGAAGTTGGTCAGCTCTTGTTCAAATTGTTTTTTACTCCTCGTGATCCGATTAGCGAGGGACATGCCGCTTTCATGACAGTTGCAATTGTCTTGTCGATGTTCCTAGCTGACAATGGCATTGTTAATTGCATTATGTTTTTCGATGAGGCTGTCAAACAACCGATCTTCTTTCTCATTTCTCGCTAGAACTCTTTGCCACCCGTCTACAACCTGAGTCACATTTGCCTCCGGAAGTAGGGTCTTTGACTTACTCGCTGCACTGCCTGCATCTCTGCCTTTTGATCTCGTTTTATGCACTTGACATTTCATCCAAAAGATAAACCGTGCTCTATAATTTCATTTGTTGGAATCACCGCTGTGAACAAGAGAACACCCTCCTTTCCACTATTCTCCAGCTCAACTATACTTTCAGAATTATATTTAGTAACATTTCAATTTCGGAATATAACAATTTGGTATCAATATGTTCCCTCGAGAAACTAGGGAAGTTAAGTCCACCCGGGTAGAGCCCCACATACTCAGGTAATAACTCTGGGAGGTCGCCAGGTATCCCAGAAACTTCCGCGACGCAGAAAACACCGTGTACAATTCAGGCCTCGACAATTTTTCTTAAATATACTGTATTCATAGTGTAATTAGTATATGTTTAATCCTCATTATCGGTAAAGTTTGGTATAGATGCAGTGAAATAATTTTCACTCACATGGCATACTTTTTCGTTTACCAATGGTGAGAATCCAAAGAGTGTGTTTGTAGATATGTCATTTTAATGTTATTTTTAAAGGAGAATAGAAGATAGTGTGCATCTCATGTTTCTCATTGTATTTGGAATCTTCCACCCACACGAACGTCCTTATTCGCGAATTCACATCCAATGACGGTGAAGAGAAAGAGAGAAGTAGGAACAAAGAAAGAAACAAGAATCTGTTGTATTTCACAATTTCATTTGAATAAATTAATGAAAGATTTCAGTTTTAGTTATGTAGGAACACAATTCCTACATATAAAGAAAGGTACATACCTCCATACAAATTATATGTTGAAGCTCCCTCATGTAACGATTTGACACGAAATCTACACGGCCAGCCATACTGTTTACTAGTTTCCAAGGCGATACCGCTCTTTACACAAGAGAGTCCCAAACTACGACGCCAAGGAACCTCCAAAACAGTAAACAATAGAAGATTCCGTGAAACAAAGATCGCCCCAATTGCGATTCCATGACGGCAGAGATGCCCTCGGAGCCGTTAAAATACCTGAAAATTCCGTATAACCTGTTAGGAAATTTCTGGAGAATGTCAAGAAACGAACTGCGACACAGTGTTAGGCCCCTCAGACCGTCAGATATCTTTGTTTAGGTTATACCTTCTAGCAACGATAAAATCATTATCTCGCCAGCTCTCGGACTGAACGGATCGCTCTAGACAGCTCCGAGCTGGATACCTAACCTCTGAAGGAACTCTAACTTCAAACTGGTGCTGACAGCATTCCGACGAGCTCAGGAAATCGTCAAAGTCAAACTCCGACTACGCCAGACTCTGAAGAAATTCTACGCTGACAACAGTCTTACGAGCTCAGGAAATCGACAAAGTCAAACTCCGACTACGCCGGACTCTGAAGAAATTCCACGCTGACGATATTCCCACACGTTCAAGAGATCTTCAAAGTCAAACTGTGACCACGCCCGACACTGGGGAAATGCTATCTCCCGAATTCGGCGACTGAAGACACTTCGTGGGACGGCGTAAACAACGTCTAACCTCAAAAACCAAGAGACTGAAATACCCTCCGGCCCGGAACGATCGACTTCAAGGATCGATACAAGGCACGCTACTACGACGACTTCGACCGGTGGTGTCGTCATGCAGAAGGCCGCCGTATTCCGTGGACTGCCGACGACGCCCTCTGCTGACACAAAGAACGCTCCTTGCAAGCGACGCCTGTTATACGTGAGAACCCAGTTCACGCGGAACTTTCAATTCGCCGTTTGTCGTCTGGTGCCACTCATTTGTTTGTTCCAAGACGGTTTTGTTTACTTACGCAATAAATCTTGTTCTTTAAGAAACCTACTTGGAATATTTATTTTGGAGAGGAGGAGATTTTATCGTGAATACAATAAAAGATCTTCCCCAACAGTTATATTTGTTGTAATCTAAAACACGTTTTTAGTAATATTAATCTCGGATCACAATTTTATATGCTGCACGATTACAACCAGTGTTATATTGTAGATCATTGTATTATTAGAACATGTAATTTATTAGTTCCTTGAGTGGTTTAATGTGATTTATAACACGAGAAATAAAGTTTTGTGTTATTAATTCATATTTTATACAAAAGTTTTCTATATTTATTTAATTTCTTTTGACATATATGAAAAAATAAAAGAATAACAAATTATGTGAAATTACGTTAGACAATACACGTGAAGAGAGAGGGAAAGAAAGAAAGAGAGAAAAAGTAAAACAACGATAGAGAAAGAAAGAAAGAAAGAAATAGGAAGAAAGATAAAGAAAAGAACCTATGGTATTAATATGAATTAATACATTTCAATTTGATTGGAATAAATAAAAGGGATTTGTCTTTTTTTATTTATTCATATCTGAAACGAGGTTTTCATATTATTGATCTCTGATTATTTTTTTAGGTTGCACGATTACTACCAAATTGTTATATCGTGGATAAATATGTCACTAGAAGATGTAATTTATTTGTTCCTTAAGTAGTTTTATATTATTTATAACTCGAGAATTAAACTTTTGTGTTATTAGTTCATATTTGAGACAAACGTTTTCTATATTTATTTAATTCCTTTTCACGTATATGAAAATCTTAAGAGAATCGCAAATTATGTGAAATTACTTTCGACAATACACATAATTTGTAGGCAATGAGATTTGATTTCTTTATTTCACTGTATAAATATAAGAAATTATAGGAATATTTATAAGTAATTTGTGATTCGAATTATACCAATTCCATACGATATCTTGCAATTATATTCAAATTCTGTTAAAAACTATATTTTATCACAGTATTACGCAAACGTTTTTTATAGAAAGTCTAATATTATTTACATTGCCTATGAGGACCTTGCGAGACAACGAATCTCGAGATGTCGTTTAAATATAGAGAATGGTAAAGTTAATTGAAGTCAAGAATTTATAGAATATTTTTGTGATAGAAGTCCAAAATGTGTATAATAAAAAAATACAAAATATTACTTTAATAGCGGTGTAATTAAACATTTTATCTCGTTATGATTTACCAGCGGTACTATTAGTCTTCCAAATATGGGCGCCGTTTCAAATAGACCTACGATTGTTCGAACGAAACTTCCCCTGTGGGAGGGGAAGCAGTAGGAGAGAGGCGTTGCAAACCTAACAGATCCAAAACTGGTCAGAGCGTGGGACTTAGAAAAATAAATGAGCCCTTTTATGTTATCAGTAGTGTACCTACGAACTCCCCAGATTGTGGTCCTTTATGGGGATGGATGGGAAAACGGGAAGGGTATGTGGGCTAGACAGGTCGTTGCAGGACTCACTTAGACTGACTCCTCTGCTGAAACCTGTTCGACACATAGACTTAAAGATCAATAGACCCAGTCGTCTCTGCTGCAGGTTGTCCGTGATAACATAGGACAGAAGAGGCAGAGATGACCTCTCGCACATCTGCTTGGGGTAGGGTATTCAGAGAGAGTTTTGGTCTCTCCGCAGCAGGCAGACAGGGGATTTGAGTTTCCCACCTAAGCCGATGTGCGAGAGAGACAGACACCTTACATCGTTTTCCCCTTCCAAAACTGGTGCATAAGACTGTTTGGTCTATGGTTCTTTAAGTCTATGGTTCGACATGGGAGACCCTACTAGCAGTAAAATAGGTTAATATAAATGAAGACTATGTAAAGATAGGGTAAATGGAGATGTCACCTCGTGCCATATCCATAACTAAAACAAGGATGTAAGAACATATTTATTTTACACTTCTTTTTTATATCTTTTTATTCCTTTGGGAGGAGAATTAAACGATTCGTGTTGAAGATTCCACTTTGCTTCTGGATTACTGTAAGAACTCCCCTACACAGTAAAATGTGTTGCTATAAGTAATATAGCACTGTGACATGAAGGAATGATTGGACTGTGCCGGACTTGAGGTCGATGTGAAAGAAACTTGCTTCTACAGAGAACCACGTTAGGCAAACATTTGCACGCTGTCCGGTATATCCGTCAGTAACCGTCGACTATGCTGGATTGTTGTATCCTACTGTCAATTTGTAGGTGGCCGGAAAGAGGTTGAATTCGGGGTTGTTGACTTACAATATTCTGTACATGTTCGCTTTAAATCGACAATTTAAAGGAAAGGAAACCTGAAACATGTTTGTTCATGTTGGTTACTCACACCTACCAAACTCAACTCCACAAACACACGAAATGAGGAATCAAACTCAACACCGTAACAACAAGAAATAGATTTAAGTAGAACATATTACATTAGAAATTTCGTACCGGGAGCAGGAGCTAAAAACAAATGTACGACTGACACTGATGTATTAGTTTTCTGACATGTAATTGCATCAGGGTGCGGGAGGCAACTCGCACCACACCATTGTCTCAACTAGTCTTCTTTTACCAGTGTTATTTAATAAATTTATGACAATGTAATATGAATAATAATATGACAATGTAATAGAGAATTGTAACTCTGCATTGTTGTGAGGCACAATTGAATTTGTTTTTCGTTTTATAATATACTGACTTTTTATTGAAAATATAATGAATAGATTAGCAATAGGGAGGAGCGTAGGGATAGGATGAAAGTACAAGAGTCGAAAACATAATTTAATATTTGTGATACTAGGCAATTTCATCCTTTTTTCATTAATGCCACACGAGTTATCATAACCCGTTATACGAAACACGAGTAAATTTATTTAAAGCTTCATAATCTTATGAAACAGACCGTATTAATAGATCTACGTAACACTGCAGACATGATGCAAGTGCAGGATTGCCAACCGTCCGCGTTATCTCGGATATTTCCTATACTGAAGGTCACGATACTTTGTCTAAAATTATTCAGTATGGCTACCTTACACAAATTGCCAACCTCTGTGAAACAAATCATTGAAACTCACTCGCGTGCTGGTGATGGTCCACAATGCTATTCTCATCAGCTGATAATGTGAGGTTAAAGCGTCCCTCTATCTTTCACTTACGAGACATGAAGCAAACCGAAGTAATTCGGGAAAACCGTATTCTATAGAATGGGCACTATTAAAGAAGAAATAAGGAACCGTACTACTAAAAATTACGTACCCTGAATTTACTCTCAAATTTTACTGATAACTTACCGAAAATTGAAATAAATAGAATTAATTAACCTAACAGAACCTAACACAAATGTTTAGGAAATAATGTGGGATAATTAATTTTGTTGGATTGAAGGTACAATAGAATCTTAAGTGAAAATAGTTCTGAACATTTATTTTACAATCCGGTAGCTGACAAGCGCGTTGATAATGCACTGTTGGATTCCCTTAGTAAAAACCGTAATCTTCGATCCTTCATCAAGACTGCGTTTAATGGCAATCTATTAATTAATGGCGAACTTAATTAATAAAGGAAACTACTACTTATTATTCCGAGCGATAAAATATTAGAAGTTCACCCTTTCAAGATAAAATGGGATTGATGCCAGTTACTCCAAATATCACTGAAAAAGGAATCACAAAATATAATTAAGCTGTCTGTAATAAAATGCTGAAAAGCGTGGTCACAAAGAATTTAAGGATTATCCAAATAAATATTAATAGTAGCAAAAAAGCGACTATTTGCGGTAGAGAAATACAAGTTAATAACACAACAACAAAGGCATTAGGTAATATTCATTCCACACGCTCGATGTGGAAAGAAAAGAACAGCGCCATTGATTGTTGCCGGAGGTCAGCAAAGTATTCGAGTTCGAATACCTTGCCAACAGAACGCGAGGTACCCTTATCATTACTCTTATGGACTATAGCGAAGTAAAAGCGTTGGCTACATTGAGTGCAGGTTCTATACCAACATCAAACCAGTTAGACTGACAGTAAATAATTAATTTACGATCAAGAGAGATGTTACAAGTTGCGAATGACCACATTGAGGACAATAAAGTAATTTACTGCGACTAAGATACAATAAACTAATAAACACAGTGCATTTCTGTTCATGTTTTTATCCTAAGTTGAATGTCTCGAAGCAAAATAAGCTGACTTTTACTATAGTTTGAAGGGCGTCTGGGGAGGCGTCTTTCTGTATCCGAGCCGAAATAGCAGGAGCCGATCTGACGTCATACTGAGAACCTTTTCTACGGCATACATATAATATTACCATGATCTTTGTTATTCTGTTTTGCTGTTTTTTCAAAGTGCTGAATAACGCTTCTCCAGGTTCAAGGTGATATGAAATTATTTATATTGTAGATTTGTTTTAAAGACGTACGTCTGTGCGTCGGCCAGGCGCGATATAAAGATGAAAGTTCCTTTTACATTTCTTTCATATCTGATAATTACGTTGTTGAACAATGAATGCGTCTTTAATATATTGTATACTAGCTGAGTACCCGTACCTTTGCTTGCGTAAATTCTGTAATATGTCTCCAATTGTAGTTTTTCTCATATCCCTAATGGTATTCACTGATAATGTTATCCATTAATGTTGGAGGTTTCATAGTATTGACGTGTATCCTCAATCCCTTATTTTCATGTAATTACAAAAATAGAAAACACAAATTTACATCCTTAGAGGGAATGTTTATAAAATAATTTCTGAGTGGACATTTGGGAATTTTTTGTGTCACACTCTTCCCAACCCCCACCTCTGGGGGTGTCGTGCACCGCATGTAGTCTGAAGGGTACATAATGTCATTGGAAATACGATTATTCATCTCACAGTACACAACAACCATGGACTCGACCCTAAAATCGGTCTTTTTACGTTATTTTTACGTCTCGCCCTTTCCACATCCAGCTCTAAGATTAAAGTGCTCGTATGTGATCTCATCTTGAACATAACGACATTTGTAGTTGAAACGTCTCGCCAACCCTAAAACTATGCATCCAATGCATTTTTAATTTATCTATATTTCAAAATTAGTTTTTTTTTTAAATTATCGATAAACTCATTTTTAGCCCCCCCTCAACTAAGGGGTGTTAGTGATGTGTTTATTCATGACAGCAGAGTTCAAACTAACACGATATCGGAATTTCACTATCAACTCAGCGACACCGAAAATTATGGATTCGTCACTGGTATGTCGTGTTCGATATTTCTTATGGCATTTCCTTCCCTCGGGGTGTTGGAGTTTATTCGGGCTGATTGTGACTTTGGCGTCATCGAAAATGTTACAACTAGTTTCAGCGGTCCCGAAAACTACGATCTCAACAATAATATTGGTCACTTTCGATTATTTTCACATTGCACTCCTTCTCACCTCCAACACAAAAGATGTTTATTTGTTATAGAGCGTGATCTGGCAATGAGGGTGTACTTCACATCAGCGGTCCCAAAAATGATTTATTCAACGCCAATATAGGTCGTTCTTTATTTATTTCCACCTGTTCTTCGATCCCACCCCTACCTTAGGGATACTAGGGGTATATTATCTGCAATGTGGATTGATTGTGAACTTACAAATCACTGGGGATGCTCTTATCCATCTCAACGCCACCGAAAAGTATGGTTTCAAATCGGATATAGGATTTTTCCATTATTTTTACATGTCATCTCTTTCTTACCCCCTCCCTAGAGGTGAAAGGGGTGTCTAAACGCTATAGTGCTATTTGTCATAAAGTTGGTCAACTGTGTATTATGTTTGGTCGAAATTGCTCCAGACACTCCAGAGTTGTGGTGGAACAGGTGCATAGAAATTTCACCTTCTTAGGGATGAATTTTCGTAAAATCTTTTCTTAGCGGATGTCTTATCCCTAATAGAAATATACGTGCCAAATGTCAAGTTTGTAGGCTTAGTAGTTTCTGAGATTTCATGTTTTGTCTGTGAGTGAGTGGTACTTCGCTTATATGTATATATAATGTGACAAGGGTGGAAAACGGCTCCTTTCGGAGACTACATTAAAAGAGGTGAGGCAAGTAACAAAGAGACAGAAGGTGGACTACTCCAGAGTCGTCGAGAAGGGGATAAGGGTGGCTATCGTTCCTCAGAACTACCCTGAGACTCAACTTGGCAAGAAACAGCCGAAGTAGCTGGAGGTGGGAAAACACATTGCTGAACTCCCTGTACAGGGGAATATCAAACCCCGCTTCCAAGACTGCTACCAGTGCAAACGGGCGGTAATACTGGAAGATTAAAGCTTGACTCTCCAATTCATTACAATGAATGAAATCCTGGGTGGTAGCAAGGCTTGCAAACTTCTGACCTTAAAAGGCCATGGTTTGGATGCCAGGACTCCCAGAGGACAAGGTGTTCTCCAGGAGAGAATGATGCGTCAGATCGAAGACCAAAGTAGTTGGAGGATTCGTGAAATAACGGTGGAGAGGAAGGGTAGTGAGCATGGACCCCAGAGGTGTCGCAAGTGTGGTAGGTACGAGCATCTATAGTGGTGCTCGTAGTGCCTCCTTCACATTGATGGAAAGCAAAGGAACAGGTTTGGTTACTGGACAGGAAAGGATGAAACGAGTACGTAAGGGAGGAAACTGGGACATGTCATCTTACATGTCTTCCTTACAAAAGATGGTGGCACGTAAGAGATTGTGATATATTGTCCGTGATTCTAACACGATATTGAGCTGTACAGTGGTGTACAACATTCAAAAGTGACGTTTAAGAACATTAAGTGTGGTTACACATCTGTGTAAATGAAAGCGAGACAGGACATTGTGTGATACACGCGATATGAGTGATATAAAGATTGCGTGAATGTTCAATGCGACGATGGGATCTTCGTTGATATTGCGCTTGCTAACATTTGAGGTTCATAAGCATAAGAAAGCTTATAAGGAGACAAAGCTGTATTAACAAGTAACTTTGGAAATATAACGAAGAGGACAACCGTGAGTATTGATGCCACACGGAAAGAACAGCAAAAAGTTTGCTCAATACATGTGAGTAGATGTGTTTATTAAAAGTGTGTGATTTCTGTCAAAATATGGTGGAAATAGAGGTGGACTTGTTGATAAACAGGGAGTGCTAGATATACTACATAAGAAAATAGTCATTATCGTACACAGAAATGACAGCCCTTTCGTGTTTGTGACGTGACACGAAAGTGATCAAGGTCCGACAGATAGTTCTATAAGTAAACATTTGTACGTATTCTGTGGAGGTGAAGATACTACAGCTACAGAATTAAGTCATGGCCCATTGGATATTTAGATACTACAGATAAACCAAACGTTTGTTTATTTATCGTGGCTGTGGAGATATTACAGCTACATACTTTATAGACAGGTATTTAAGACCATACAACGGCTACTGACTTTATAGACAAGGAGTATAGAGGTTTTGTGATTTTAATTATCTACGGTATGTGGAGATGCTACGGAAATAGACTTGTAGGGAGATATTGTGATTTTCCTTACACACGGACTGTGGAGATATTATGGTAACAAACTTTACCGACAAGATTAGAGAAATAGTTAGTTTTTTTAATTCAGTGGAATGTGGAGATACTACGGTTAGTGACTTTCTAGACAAGGAGTTAAGATATTTGTGATTTTACTTATCCGTGGTCTGTGGAGATTCTACAACTACTGACTTCTAGATAGGGGATTAGAGATAATGTGATTTTTCTTATCTGTGGTATGTGGAGATCTAATGACTACTGACTTCTCGGCTAGAGAAATCGTAGTTTCAATAGAAAGTGAAGATAATATGGCTGTGGATTTAATAGTCAAGGAGATTTGACAAATTGGGATTTTTCTTCCCTGTGGTATGTGGGGATTCTACGGCGACAGACATTGTAGACAAGGAGATAGAAGACATTATAATTTTTATTTACTGTGATATGCATTTACTGACTTTATAGACCAGGAGTTTGGAAATATTGCGATTTTTACTTACCGTTGTATGTGGAGATACTACAGCTACTGACTTCTAGATAAGGAGAATAGAAATATTATTTCTGAAGTCTGGTGTTTATGATAATTTATGATGTGATAACTACTCTAATAATGATTAGTTAACAAGATACTTGATAACTAGCATACATAACAGGAAAACAACATGGTTAGGGAAACGGTAGCGCATCACACTGAGGGTACATGCCTTGGTGTGGCACGACATAGTGATAGCACTTCATTGACAGACGATGTACGGCGGTGTTCACCGCGTTCTCGGTCCACGGTACAATATTCGATGCACCAACTAAAGGATGAGGTGCTGATGCTCTTGCACAAAAACAGATATAAGCAGGTATGTAGGATACGTGATTGGGTGAAAGCTACTGTTCAACAGTTGTTGTGGGGTTACAACATGGTTAAACAGGAAAATGAGAGACTACAGACATTACCCGATGAAAGTGATAAACTGTTGCGAAATATTACGATAGAATAATATAGATGTAACACGACTAACACATGAACTCGAGGACTGTATAACTAATACGAAGGAAAAGCAGTTAGAATACACGATAGATCACGTAACGACTAATTTAGACCAATCCCGGTTTATGCAGATGAAAGGAAAAAATCTAAAAGCAGACAGAAAGGAGTAGACATCTGTTCCAGTTGTACATGTAGGAGTTGCAGAGTCTGCGAAATATAAAGCAGTGGACGAACTTGAAGGAAATTTGTCAACTCAGATGAACGTTCAATGGGCACAGAAATACGTATGTAATAGGGGCGACTTTGAGAAACTAATGTTGCAGCAGATGACTGAATGTATACGCCATATAGACAAAAAGCCATGTAGCCTGTCGTCAACGTTATGCACTAGCGCATTGACAAAATAGAACGAACTGTGCGTGGTGTACAAGAACGGGTGGATAAGCTCAGTGTGACGATGGTGAGTACACAAGTAGGTAAGGGAGACTTGCGTAGTACACGGTATGCAGATGTTATTAAGAATAGTGTTGTAACTACTACTGACGAGGTCAAAAAGTTTATCACCGTTAGGCGCCGTCGTACCCGTTCTCAACGGCAGGTACTCATAGTGGGAAAAGGACAGGAGACAGAAGACATAGATGTGGAGAAACGAGTACGGAAATTGTTTGACGGGGTTCCAACAGTGAATATCGATGCTTGTAGGAGCACGCGGCGTGGCGTGGTACTACTAGAAATGGATGATACAGGTATCTACGCCACGCTACGTGGAAAGATAAAGGAAAAAGAAGGCCAACATATGAAACCTATGAAAAGGAACTCACCGAAATTAATAGTTTTTGGCGTTACAGACAGGACAGAGGAAGATTTCCTGCGGCAGTTTCAGGATAGGAATGGGGGAAAAGATAGAGATCTAAGAGTGATTAAAACCAAAGGTCATTCTACGTGGCATAAAAAGCATTGGGTAATGGAAATCAATGAAGGTTGGTATAGAGAAATAATGCACCGCGCAAAAGTGTTCTTGTAGCATGCCTCCCATCGTGTGAACGACTTTATAGATCCGTTGCGTTGTTTTAAATGCATATGCTATAACCACATGGCGGGCACCTGTAAGAAGGTTAAGGTAATATGTAGCCATGGAAACGACGGACATATGTTTAAACAATGTCCCAATAAAGCAGCGAAAAGAAGATACGCAAATTGTCACAGGCATTAGATGCCAAATGACCATAGTGTTCGGAGTAATAACTGCCCAGAATATTAGCGCTATAAAGGCATAGTTCGTGCAACAATTGATTACGTAACATAGTGTGCAGCAACAGCGTATGAATCAGGCGGAATTAAACGAGTGCTAATAGATAGTGATCTTAAGATAGTCAGGGGAAAGGTGCTCTGCAGACCTTGAGCTACCCAAGAGACTACAATACAATAGTACACATGATAAAATATTCTCTACGGATATACGGAATTGATATATGTGATATCAGACAATAGTGGAAGATACGTACGCTCGCATAAACATGATTGAGGATGAGCAACATAAAGAAAATGAACACAGATATAACATCTAGATGCAACATGAGATAGATGAAGCCCAGGTAATGGCCACAAGGTCGATAAGCCGGGTTGTATAAATTAATTAAAATGAAAAAAACTAATGGAAAGCAAACAGTAGGCAAAACCCACTATCCCTATGGAACAGGAACCCCCACTGCAGAAGGCGGTGGAGGTACCCTGTACTGAGCTCGAGCTTGAGCTGCAGAACTAGAGTAATTTCGGAGAGGTGGCTGGATGTAATCCCGAAAAGGAGGCTGGGCCTAAAACCAGAAGTAAAGAGGTATAGAGGCAGGTGGGTTTTCAGTCGCCTTGATACAGGAACCATGGCACAGACACTAAATCGGACATCTCATGCCCATGATACATCCGTACATTTTTATGTGCTGAATCAAGTGTTTTACCTATAGCATGTGCATTAATCAAGTGTAAGAACGCTTGGATAATACCAGGATCAATTACTAGGGACCTGGTAACTTTTTGTTTTAAAATACAAATTTAATTGTAATTGTTTTCATTTAATGAACTTCCTCTTAAGTAACCCTACTCACTCGTGGAGTAGGTTTATAGAAATAACGTAAAAAAGAGTATAATCGGAGAACAATGAATGTAGATAAAATGGCTGAAAGGAATTAAAGGATTTTTTTTTTTAAATTGAGAGAATTTAAACTCGGAATGGAAATTGTCGTGCATATATGTAGTTGTGGTTGCATCATGCAGGCGTAGCGTCGGCGGTTGTATTGCTGTCAGTCCTCTCGAAAGTATCTATGTATTATATTTGGAATGTGTGGTATTTTCATTGTACGAGAAGTACATTGGTTTGGATATAGAAGAATGGAAAAATATGTCTCAAAGTTATGAAACATCACTAGATACAGATTGACACTAGAAAATTTGATTGTGACTGATCTCTATTTACTTTATTATTTACTATATTGTCGTTCATCAGTATGAATTAGTTATCAAAGTTTTAATTATTTTACCATCTTTATTATTGAAAATTTCTTAACTATTATTATTTAACATATCATGACATATTTACACACCTTTTCGTTCTCTATTTTGATTTTGTTTGGAAATCTAGAAAAAGTTAGGACTAGAAGACAAATTTTCGCTGTCGATGATATGTGGACGGGAAAATTGAATGGAGATTCGAAAACTAAAACGTTATACGATATACGTAGTATACACTACTGCGAAGGAAAAACCCTGTGCCCTTCCTTCATCTCACCATAACTTCTGTTTTGAAAGGTATCATCGTGAAATGCGGGGTGAGGGTACTCCCTCGTGTTTTCTAGCCTCTGATTGTTCGTGAACTCATTAATCGCTTTTGTGTCAATCCTATTAGAATGGGGACACCCTTAGAGTATTGAGGAATGAAAAGTTTGCAACATGCAAGAAAAAAACTACCCTTTCACGTGTCGTGGACTTGCTCGCAACTCCGTGTTTGGCCGAGCTGAGCTGCGAGGTTGGACACGGCAAAGGGTGGAGAAGGGAGGAAAAGGTAATAGAGGTCGGGTGGTTAGCTCCAGAGAAACTCATAATGCGTAAGAGGGGTTTAATACTCACAAAGACGGTTGATGGGCCGAGAGAGAAGTGTTGGCGAGGTCATGCTCGTCAAACTATTGTGGTTCGGCGGATGCCAGTAAGCAGCTCGGTCGGAGCGGAGGCTGACGGTCCCGGTTTCGGTCCTTACAACCCGGTGGTATGCAACACCACTGCGACCTACGGAAATAATCTGAGGTTGTAATGGTACACCTCTTCCTTGGTGCTTGTTCATGTTAAAAAAAAGCAATTATTTTTTACTACAGAACCCTAATCTGATCTACTCCCAGATACCTTACTTGACGGAGAGAGAGAAGAAAAAACAAACAAACAAACCCCACTACTAATATTCACATCAACTAGTCGTGATATCTCCTAAGGTTTCAAAAAGAACTCAAACAACACTACTGACACTAAGTCGTTGTGAACTTATATTTCCTGAGGTTTCGAAAGGAACTGACCCCACACTGACACCAAATTGTCGTGGACTTGCTCGCAACTCCGTGTTTGGCGGAGCTGAGCTGCGAGGTTGGACACGGCAAAGGGTGGAGAAGGGGGGAAAGGGTAGTAGAGGTCGGGTGGTTAGCTTCAGAGAAACTCATAGTGCGTAAGAGGGGTTTAATACTCACAAAGACGGTTGATGGGGTGCAGGCCGAGAGAGAAGTGTTGGCGAGGTCATGCTCGTCAAACTATTGTGGTTCGGCGGATGCCAGTAAGCAGCTCGGTCGGAGCGGAGGCTGACGGTCCCGGTTTCGGTCCGGTTGGTAGACCAGGTAGCGAGAGAGTAGAGAGTGCAGAGAGTGGGGGGTGTAGAGATTGGAGAATGGGCGAGATCCTCTGATCTTACCCTATATATACAGTTTATAGCCTGACGTCACAACCTCGTAACCTAGTCTCGTCTGCTAGCGCGCCTGACCCCATTCTAACATGCTTCATTGGGCATAGTCGAGGTGGCGTCACATCTTCCCCCCTTCCAAAAAAAAGGAAGTCTCACTCCCGTGACGACACCAATGCTCAACTGTCACTTTGCTTACATCATGTCACATTGCGTACTAAAAACTACATATGAATATTTACAATTTGTTCCACAATGTCTCGCTTGCGCTTTTAAAATCTAACTCATAAAAAATCCCTTTTTTCCAACAAATGTTCAACACAAAAAAGTACATTTTTACACAATTCTATACAAGATAACACATCAATTCACATTTATTAACAGTAAAAAATAAAAAAATAAAATTTACAAGTGAGGAAGCAATGGAGCATGGTTCTGCATCGGAACCATATTTATTACTTATACAGTCCTCTTTTTCTGCTCTTCAGATTTCTTTTTTCTACACTTTAGTATTGTACAACTTAACACAGTTAACACTATTATTCCTAAAATTATATACACAATCCATGATATTACTCCTATTTGCACTACAATTTGCATTACTCCTATTACACTATTTGTCTTGTCCTGATCGCCATAGTGTCAAATGTCTGTTGATCTCTTCCAACGGCACGATCGCCACTTTTTGCGTGTCTTGGCTCTTTTGAGCGACTTCAGAAACTTCCTCACTGTATTCGTCTTTTCTTTTAACATCAATTCAGAGAATTTGTGAATTCCTAAGGACGAGGGTTGGACTGTTGGAACTACAGACGGCATTGAAAAATTAAAAATACTAAAAAATGGGGGTAAATATTCGAAGGGGGCATGACCAGCGCATCCGGGTGGTAGAGAAAAACTCCCCTCCCGATGTAATCGAATTTTGGACTGCTGACCTTTACACGAAATATTCAACCAGGTATTCTCGCTAACCGCGTAATGCCATTTACCAGGAGTCTCCCCTGACGCAAACATACGGAGTCTTTGCTACGCTGACTCTGCAATCTTGGTGTATCCGTTCTGAGTCATTTAGAAACACCGCTATACTGCACGAGAGGGCGGAAGAAGAAAAGATTGGTTTTGGAGAAGAACACACTGTGACGGACGCCTCGCGACAGCTGCCCAGTGCATCTAAGAATACGAATTGCGAAGAATTAGAAGAAACAAGAAGATAAGGAGAGTCAGGTGTCAAGACTACGCTTCGCCCAGAACTACCTACTACCACCGGCCATGCGAGAGTCTTATACATCCAGAACTCGTGACCCCTGTGGAGTGGCAAACTGACTACTATGGTTGTGCCATGGGTACTACTTAGTACACGCACCCGTGCTACCTCGTATATCGTATGCAANCTGACTACTATGGTTGTGCCATGGGTACTACTTAGTACACGCACCCGTGCTACCTCGTATATCGTATGCAACAACCTGCTCTGGAGTCCCACGAACTCCGTCTGTTAGCGAACTTGACGCGTTAGTCAAGACGGAAAGAAGATCAGGAGGAAGAATAGTAGGTGAAAATTTTCCCAGCTCTGCTATAGCCAGCCTGGCCTCTATATACGCCCCTGCAGGACCAGCTTTAATGACTGCAAGTGTTGCATCAGCACAGCATACCCCTCCTGAATACCCCTCCTCAGTACCCCAGTCTCTTGGTAAAGTGATACCAGCTCCGCAAGAACCCTATGGTCTCCCTGAATAGTTTCATGTAAAGAATTCAGTGCCCCTACAGTAGTTGACAGCATTTGGTCATGCCTCCCCAGAGTTGCCGAAACATTAGATAAAAAGGTGACACGGGCGTTAAGCGCCATCTGTGCATCCTCTTGAACCTGGGAAATCCGCTCTTGTAATTCCCTAACCTACTCGTCTGTCGCAACCCCAGCCATATAATGTAACCCTTTCCCTAGGACATTCATTAACCCTCTTTTGTTTCGTGCACTTCTCTTCATAACCTTTATTTGTTCGTGTAATCTTCCCAACTCCCATACGACTGTATTTCTATATTGTTCCAACATAGGTGTCCACGCCTTCGCACTCGAGTTTTTACAGAGTTCTTCGATCTGTGAAAAGAACCTGATAGCCTGATCAGTCACCTGACCCAACGCTCCCTCTGCTTCCGATACGTGTAAGTCAATGTTGACCCACCACTCGGCACACGACACTACCACTGTGTCCCGTGGCACAAAACCCATCGCAGTCACGTTCACTAGTCCACACGTTAACGTGAATACCCACCAAAGTTTCATCTGTGCCAGTGGCTGCCCATGTGTCCACCTGTAAGATGTACATGTTATTTACAATTACACACTTATTATTTTCCTTTAATTTCCTTCTCAGTTACTGTCTTTCTTTTGCCCTCAATTTCGCCCGGAGTTTCCTATACTCTCTCGGCATGAGCACAGGCAACCTGTCTCCAACTTCCCTCCCTTCCGAGAGGTAACCCCCTCGAGCTTGATGTCGGTTGTCCCCGGATCCAGGCGCGAGGCAGGTGAAGGCCCGGCTGATGAGTCGTCCTTCCCCCCGACCGTCCGTCTGACACCCCGACCATCCTTCCGACATCGGCGTACTGCGCTGCCTCCAGGCGTCCGCAGCCTCCTGGAGAGGTCCGGCACGCTCCCCAACTCGAAATCCATCTGGGCCCCAAGTTCATTTTTCCTGTACACCTATTTAGTATGTGTACTCCCTAGCCTTGGGCGAAGGTTGTATGGTGACCTTGCCTTTGGTTGAACAGACTGCTCAACCCCCTTCAGCTCTGCACCCACACTCCTTCCCCGTGCTTCCTGTGTCGTCCTTGCCAACACAACCCTGGGTGATTGCTCCTCTGCCTCCTGAGGTAGAAGCAACAAGTTCCTGTGGTGGGCGCACACTGTGCGCCCTGTGAGTACGTGTTCTATCAGTAAGGTAACTGGTGTTTTTGTCCCTCGTACAATGTACGGTCCCTCCCACCGTGGTGCGAATTTCCTAGTATGTCCTGGTAACATCCTGAAATTTTTTAACAGCACCCACTGTCCTTCATGAATGGGAGTAAGTACCCTTTATTTACTTTGTCTAATTCTAACTGAGAGTTTTCTAAATTATACCTCCTAGCTTCATTGTGAGCTAACTGTAAATTCTTTATTAACACGTCCGCGAATGACTGCTCATCCTTATACCGTTTCGTGTTTAACGACAGTTCGGCGTCCCATGGTAGAGATAATTCTCGCCCATACACCAAGGATGTTGGACTAAACCGTGTTATTCTATGCCTCGCATTTCGATAAACGAATAATGCGAACTGGAGATGGTTATTCCAGTCCCGATGGTCTTGGTTCACGTAACATGAAATTACAGCTGCGAAGGACTGGTGAGCTCGCTCCAACTTCCTATTCGCCGCCGGGTTATACGCCGACGTGAATATTTGCTTCACACCAAGTATTCCGCAAACTTCTTTCATTAGCATGGACGTGAAGTTCGTTCCCCTGTCAGTGAGGAGCATCTCTGGCACTCCGTGGCGACACACTATTTGTTCGACAAACGCCCGGGCCATTGTCTCTGCCGACTGGTCCGGTATTGCGATTGCCTCAGGGTAACGCGTAAATGATTTTGACAAGTCAAGATATATTTGTTCCCGCGATCTGAACAAGTAAGTGGTCCCACTATATCCAGTGACACCTTTTCAAACGGCTTCGAAGCCTTTGACGCCTCTTGTACGGGAGGAGGCTTCTTTACTCCTTTCCTTGCTTTACAAATCAAACTTCTGATCTTACCACTTTACGTGTCCATACGACCCTGGCCAGTTAAAAAACCTTCGTACCATATCCAACGTAGCAGTAAATCCCCTGTGACCTACCAAAGGGTAATCGTGACACCTGCTCAAAATATGCTACCTCATCGACAAAGGTGTGCATATTGACGTGACTGGTTCCGGAGGCGGTGTGTGTATTCTACACAATACTCCTTGCTCATTTAAGAAATAACCTGATTTTTTCTCAAGAGCTAATTGAAATTCGTTCTTTAAATTTGAACATCTCTGTTCAGTTCTTATCCGCTCCATATCCCAATTTGGTTCATATTCCTCCCCCACCCCAGAAATTGCCCATACACCACTGTGTATTCGGGAAAGTGCGTCCGCATGTGGAATTTGTACCCCAGGTCGATACTGTACCGAGAATGTATACTCGGACAGCTCCATCACCCACCTGGCCAATTTCGGGTTCGGATCTGACTGTGTCAGCAGCCATTTTAATGCTTTATGATGTTACTAACACAAATGGCCGACCTAGCAAATACACACGAAATTTTCTAACCATTTCCAAGGCAGCTAGGCACTCCATCTCAGTAGCACTGAACCGACTTTGCTGCAACGACAGATTTTTACTCGCGCATGCGATTAGATGCTCGCTGCTGTCAAGTTGCTGCGAAAGCACACCTCCAATGCCCACTGGTGACGCATTCGTCGTTAACACGAATGGTCTGGAGAAATCCGGAAACCGCAGAACCGGATGCTGAGTCAGAGTTTTTGTCAACAATTCAAAAGCCGCTTGATGTTGAGACTGCCATGAAAATTTAACTTTTTTCCTCGTAAGATCTGACAAACAACTAGCTATTCCCGAAAAATTTCTAATAAACTTGCGATAGAATCCCGCCAACCCTAAAAAAGATTGAAACTCTTTCACACACTCCGGAACGGGAAACTCTCGAATTGCTACTATTTTCTCCTCTTCTGGTCTCAACCCAGTTTGCGGTAAGGCATGTCCCAAAAATTTGACTTCTTTTTGAAAAAACTGAAATTTGCTAGGTTTTCATTTCAAATTTGCCTTCCTCAATCTCTTAAACACTTCTCATGGCCCTTCCAAGTGATCTTCCATATTCACGTCATATCGAAGTATATCATCCAGATATATTATGCACCCCTTATTTATCATCCCCTTCATGACAATAAACATTAGCCTCATGAACACCGCTGGATCATTGCATAAGCCGAAAGCCAATCTATTACACTGGAGCCGAAAGCCAATCTATGGCCAGTAGGAGTGGAGAACGCAGTAAAAGGTTTACTTTGCTATTCCACTTCCACCTGCCTATACTCACTACATAGATCCAAGGATGAAAACACTTTTGCCTGTCCCAACTGATCGAAGGCTTCATCCATATTAGGCAAAGGGAATACTTGTTTCCTTGTCACGCTGTTTAATGCCCTGAAATCTATACACGGCCTGTACTGTACTAGTTCGTCGGACTTAGCTTTTTTCTTCACCAAAATTATTGGTGAGGCCCACGGACTGTCGGATTGCGATATTATGCCCTGTTCTAACATTTCCTGTATGGACTTTTCCAACTCGGGCCGTTGCGCAAGCGGTACTCGATATGTTTTTTCTTAATCGGCCTGTCATCCTCTACCCGTATGGTGTGCGAGACTATATTTGTACACCCCAATTTATTCCTTCCCCATACAAAGATGTCTGAGAATTCCTCTAATAATCCTTCCATGCTCTTTTTAATCTCCCAAGGAACCCCTTGTAACGTAAACTGATCTAAAAAATTCCCTTGCTCCTTCTCCTAGTCGGGCCATACGTAAGGCTCCCTTTCACATACGTATACTTCATATTTTTTTCCTATCTCCACCACCTCATAATCCACTCCTCGTTCAGTTCTTAAGTTTTCTTCTTTGTGAGATGAGTTCACACATATTACCGGTATTGTTCGTTCAGTGTCAACTACACATAAACTCGGAACTATATTATCTGCTAGAGACTTCTTAATTAATACCTCCACACCTACATCTTCATTTATCTTCACTCGAACCATTTTTAATGAATTTGGTGCTAATACTAATTTCTCAGCAACCTGATTTACCTTGATCAATAATATCTTTTCTTTGAATACACGAGCTTTTCGCCGAAACCCCAACTACGTTTTCACTTTCGACCTTAGCGACTTGTTCACTGACCACTGTTTTATCAAAGCTTCTCGGGCTTTGTCTCACTTGCTCAAACTCTTCTGAAAATTCAGTCTTATTTACACATAATAGCTCCCACGGGTAACTATTCACACAATAATCTCTCCAACAAATATCTGCTTCCCCATGTAACAATGTATCCGGTTGCCCGGTGGTCCCGGTAACTATTTCAGCTTCTATGTTCTGAACACTGACCTGCTTCCCGGATCCTAGTCATACTTTCTCTGCCTGCCTGGCAACCATCTGTAGACATCCCTGGCCTCTCAGCATCAACCGTGTTCCCCTGCTCTATCAGCCAACATATTCCTGAAGCCTGGAACTCATTTACTCGTTTTCCTGAATTCCCAGAATTGTTCTCTTCGCATACTTCATTCACACTTTTAAAACGATCATCAGATAACTGACTCACTTCGTTTTTCTCGTTGCTGTCTAAACAATATTTCATAACTATTGGACTCAATGGCTCTTCCAATTTCTCAACTTCCTGCCTACACTCTGCATCAAATATTTCCAAACTGCTTAGTTGCACATTTCCCACTTTAATCTCTGAACTATTACTCGTAACTACTAGTGGAGTTTGCAAATTTTCTGCGATTTTTTCATCTAGATCCCCCAACAAATCTATTTTTTCATCATATGGATGCATGATATTCTCACCTTCGTCGTCACTATTTATCACATTTATATCTTCATTTGTTTCCGAAGAAAACAATGGCACTACATGCTCTTCTGACAAAATAATTGTCTTATTCCTTGGACAAATATAACTGTTAAATTTCTTTAAAAAATCTAAACCGATTATGCCATCATATTGATTCGATTCTAATTGCATTATTAATAAATCATGTTCATATTTCTTTCCTACTATTTCTAATTCCAACAATCTTTGTCCATGTACGTTCAACTTGTGTCTGACGCACTGGTTATATTTTGCGTATATTTTCTTAATGGAAGAACACCTAAAGGAAACTTTTTAGCGTCCAAAATCGTGACTGCCGATCCTGTATCAATTAACAAATGAAACCTTTNACCCCATATCTTCACCTCTAATTTTAAGCCTGGAACTGGTTGAACAACGAAAATTACTGACTCTTTTGCGGAGCAACCGGTAGAATGAAGTTTTTTATGCATGTCAAAGGTAAATGCCCAGCTTCCCCGCAAAGCACACACATTTTAAATGGACATTCTTGAAATTCATGCTGTTTCCCACAAATCATACATTCCTTTGACCTCATTTTACAACTGTTGGCGAAATGTTCGACCATTCCACAATTATAACACCTCCGCAGTTTCTTACACGATCGTGCGTACGTGCTGTTGTCGCTCTTACCCGCCGTCGGCCTACCGCTGACGTTGCGCGGCAAGGACGCTGGCGGCCGCTCTGCTGCGTGTACAGCCGCTACTGAACTCGTTCGTTCGCCGTACGTTGAATAACTTTTAATTAATTGTTCTTCAGATAATGCAAATATCTCAGCTTGCAACATGGTCCTGGGTTCCCGTACCGTAACAAAACGCCCTAATTTTTGCTTCAATCCCGATAGAAATTGAGCTAAAAGTCTCTCGTCGAACAAGTCTTCTAACGATTGTTTCTCCATATTCTCATAGGAAAGTAGCAATTTTCTACAGATCACTCTTAAACGTGTTTCAAATTCCATAACCCCTTCATTCTGTCTTTGGGTACAATTTGTGAATAATTTTTCCAGTGCAATTCTCGAAATTTTTGGCAAAAATCTATTTTTAAGTCCGATAGTAAAATCTCCGTAATTATCCCAAAAATGTGGTTTACATTCTAAAAATGTGGCCGCTGTGCCGCTCAGTCTTAACCTAGCTGCTGCTAGAGTCTGCTGCTAGAGTCTGCTGCTCACTCCAACCATTAAAATGATTGATAATCCTAACTCTATCCAAAAAAGGTTCGATGGACACCTCAGCGTCTCCAGAAAAATTCGGAATCAAAAGCTCATTACTCCCAAAACCTGCCATCGGTACCCCAGTTTGTTTCGGTGAGATTTTTCTTCAAAAGAACTTGATTCCCCAGTTTCTAATACATTAATTGTACATCCCCAATCCATTATAGTATGTTCCCCGTTTTTCTCCCAGGACATCAGAAGATTCATGTTGTTTTCTAGTGTATACTCGTGTGTGTTTTCACTTCACCTCAGAAAAGCACAGAGACACAATACCCCCCAAAATTGCATTGACAAACACATTCCACAATAATACACCCTATGAGTACTCTTTTAATTATAAAAAAAGGATTTTTGAGACAAGGAGTTGGTTGTTCTATCGCTGTTGTGATTCTACATCTGTTTTGTACGTACGACACTTGACCTACACTTCCGCGACATTGCTAGACTTGCGCATTCTCAATGACCTGAATTCTACATGTTCTTCACCTTGCTGGCTCATCTGACGGAAAAAGAAAAAGAAGACGAAAAAATATTCTGCGACATTTATTTAACTCGATCTTTTATTTCCTGCTGTAATTTCTGAATTAGCTCATACGAAATTCCATACATGGATCTTACAACCCGGTGGTATGCAACACCACTGCGACCTACGGACATAATCTGAGGTTGTAATGGTACACCTCTTCCTTGGTGCTTGTTCATGTTAAAAAAAAGCAATTATTTTTTACTACAGAACCCTAATCTGATCTACTCCCAGATACCTTACTTGACGGAGAGAGAGAAGAAAAAACAAACAAACAAACCCCACTACTAATATTCACATCAACTAGTCGTGATATCTCCTAAGGTTTCAAAAAGAACTCAAACAACACTACTGACACTAAGTCGTTGTGAACTTATATTTCCTGAGGTTTCGAAAGGAACTGACCCCACACTGACACCAAATTGTCGTGGACTTGCTCGCAACTCCGTGTTTGGCGGAGCTGAGCTGCGAGGTTGGACACGGCAAAGGGTGGAGAAGGGGGGAAAGGGTAGTAGAGGTCGGGTGGTTAGCTTCAGAGAAACTCATAGTGCGTAAGAGGGGTTTAATACTCACAAAGACGGTTGATGGGGTGCAGGCCGAGAGAGAAGTGTTGGCGAGGTCATGCTCGTCAAACTATTGTGGTTCGGCGGATGCCAGTAAGCAGCTCGGTCGGAGCGGAGGCTGACGGTCCCGGTTTCGGTCCTGTTGGTAGACCAGGTAGCGAGAGAGTAGAGAGTGCAGAGAGTGGGGGGTGTAGAGATTGGAGAATGGGCGAGATCCTCTGATCTTACCCTATATATACAGTTTATAGCCTGACGTCACAACCTCGTAACCTAGTCTCGTCTGTTAGCGCGCCTGACCCCATTCTAACATGCTTCATTGGGCATACTCGAGGTGGCGTCATGACACACTTGACCGTGAGAGTTAGTTAGGCGCTTTTTTGTTATCTATTAATAATGGGAAATCTGTTTGGACAATAAACTTCAATTTTGTTAGAATAATACACGTAACAATTTCACATCTTATTCTCGGAAAACATGTTCTCCCAATCACTCAGAGACGTTCTAGGGTGGTTGGTGGTGCACACACTTCCAGCAGGGATAGTTAGAAAATGAGATTAATATCTTTACACAAATGTTCTGCTCACGTCTAATAGCGCCAAAGGAAATGAACGTTGTCACGAATCAATCGATTAAATTGTAGGAAAACCAACTTTTGTGAATATACTTAATAGGGAAGACTAAGAAAGGTGTATGAACAAAGTGTGCAATACTTCTGCACTATAGTTCTACATTTCCAATTGTAGAGATTTCAATCATGAAAAGAAAAATGTTAAGTCGTGAAAATGTCCAAAGATCACGATTGTTTTCGAAGTAGATTTAAGAGTATGCGAAAATTTTATAATTGTGACATATCCTGTATATGTAATGGTTTCAGTTCATTAGAAAGCAGAAGGGCAATTGATATTTCTATACTGAGAGTAATCATTTCGTATTGACGAAGAGATTGTTTTTTAAATAAAAAAATTATGTTGTGTCTTAAATGTAACTTGCGAAAAATCTGAAATGAAATTGTTTTATATCTTACGCACAATACCCGAATTCGGTATCATCTTTGTTTTTCAATTTATCATTTGAATTAATCATTGCTGGTATTGAAAAATGGTGAATTTATATTGAGGATAGTACTTTGATCCCTAAGACTCTATTATTGGATGCTGATTGAATTAATACTTAATAGTGATTGTTTCACATTTCAAGACCAATTTTATAAACAGACCTTTGGTAAAATATGGGCAGTACTTTGCCCCCAATGTTAGCCGATATTGTTATGGAAGATTTAGAATTATGGTGCTTAGAACAATTAGGTTTCACTCCCATGGAGTATGTAAGACACGTGGATGACACCTTTCTTGTGATTCCTTGTGAAAAGATAACACAGGTTTAAATGCTTCTAATAGCTATTATTCTAGATTAGTATTTACGTTGCTTTCAATCTCATGGGTAAATACTAACTAGATATCTTAACTTTTTGGATGTTAGGATTATTAATGACACGAATATCAAGATTATTACCAACTGGTACAGGAAAGATTGTTTTTTAAATAAAATTATTAATGACACGAATTTAACGAAATTAACCTGGCACACATCTCCCTAAAACATCACCTGGCAGACACAAAAATCACATTTTTTGATTTGCAACCACACCTGACTGCCAAGGACTTTACCCAGCACGGTTTACACCTGAGACCGTCTGGGAAACAGCACTTCGGTTCTCTTCTAGCTTCACATCTGACCTCACATCATCCACCTGCTCCATTACCTCCTCCTGCACGTACCTCATCTCCTCCTCCACCTCCCTCTACTTCTACTTCATCTCCACCTCCCTCTGCTCCTACCTCATCACCATTTCCTCTTCCTATCTCCACACCCATTTCTTCTCCTGTCCCCGTTCTTTCACCTACTGCTTCCTCATCTCCCACGTCAACATCTATTCCTCCTGTCGCCCCCATACACCGTTACAACTTGCGCTCAGGAGTACGATGTGGTACTCGAAGGTGACAATCGCGTTCAGGTGCTGTGTGCGAGCTTCATCCGGAACTAGAAGCTGTACCAATTTCAAATTCCTCTCCACAATCTAACGTCGATTCCATTTCTCGTGAGTCACAAACTCTTTGCGAAAATAAAATAATTATATTTCATCATAATGTCCAATCCCTTTCAAACAAATTGACAGACATTGAAATTCTGGTACACGAAAATCGATTCGATTTGCTATGCCTCACAGAGCATTGGCTTTCAACTAACAACATCAACGATACTGCTATTTCTAATTATTATTTAGCAAGTTCTTACTGTCGGCAAAATTTTAAAGGCAAAAATCCCCACGGAGGTACGTGTATCTACGTTCGTAATGATATTTTATCTTCTCCACTGACAGGCTACGAGAACTTCTGCGTAGATAGTGTGTTCGAAATTTCTGCAGTTGAACTGACCGACACCGGTATTGTTGTTTTGTGTATTTATAGACCTCCTCAATCAGATCTTGACATATTTTTTCGGAACTTCGAAAATGTTTTAGAACATATCGCACATAAATCTACTAAATCTATCGTTATATGTGGTGATTTCAATATCGATTTCTTGAGTACATCCGACTCTGCACATTCACCAGTTAATCGATTCAAGAATCTTATCGACTCCTTCAACCTTATTACTACGATAAATGACCCCACTCGCCTCTCCGGCTCATCTCAAACATTGCTAGATCAAATTATAGTCAACAATGGAATCTCGTATCTCTCTGAAGTGTTTATCGCCGGATACAGTGATCACCTTGCTCAAGTATTGACTATTAATAATACACTAAAACCGCTTAAAATCCTTTACAAATTTACAAGAGAGTTTAATGACATAAATAAATCCATATTCGTAAATTATTTGCGTGAAGAAACATGGAAAGATGTTTACAATTGCCAAAACACCGACGACAAATTCAATGTATTTATCTCAACATTCCTAAAACATTACAACTCTAGTTTTCCCATAAAACGCAAGTTAATTAACACAAAAAAATACAATAGATGGATCACCCTAGGGATAAGAATTTCTTCAAAAAACAAACGCCGTTTATATTATCTTTCAAAACGCTATAACCAGCCACCCGAATTCCATAATTATTTTCGTAAATATAAGACTATTCTCCGAAAAGTAGTCTATGCAGCTAAAGTTATGGAAAACGACAGGCATATACTAAAATCGAACAACCGGATGAAAGCCATGTGGAATATTGTTAACAATTACACGTCAACTTCTGAAAATCGCGAAGAAAATGTTTCTTTACTAAACGATGGCAAGATCGTGTCAAATCCTCAGGACATCGCAAGTTTGTTTAATTCTCACTTCTCAGAAGTTGGTAAAATAACGAACTCAATATATCCAAATCAATGTCCTCCAATTATTACCACCCACATACCCAATTCTATGTTCACTTCCGAAACTAACGCCAGTGAAGTCATGGGAATCATCAGCTCCTTAAAAAACAAATTTTCACGAGGCATAGATGATATACCTGAGTTTATTGTTAAATCTTCGTCCCACGCTATATTAAATCCACTCGTAAATATTTTTAATAGTTCTTTATCGGAAGGGGTGTTTCCCAATATATTTAAGAGAGCTAAAGTGAAACCTTTACACAAGAAAGGAAACAAACTTAATATTGGAAATTACCGACCAATATCTCTACTACCCACTTTCTCAAAAATCCTAGAAAAATTGTTCTATAAGCGTCTTCTAGATTTTTTATCAAAATATAACATTCTCTCTGACGATCAACACGGTTTTAGGAAATCCTTTTCCACTACAAGCGCCATATTTTCCTTCTTAAACGATGTTACCACATCTCTAGACAGTGGAGAAAATCCTCAGGGTGTTTTTCTTGACTTATCCAAAGCATTCGATGTCATCGATCACGGAATTCTCCTTACCAAATTGCATTCTTTAGGCATTCGTGGACTTCCACATCAATGGCTAACTTCTTATTTAAAAGATAGATATCAACAAGTAGAAATATCCTATACTAAAAATAAAATACTTGAGCGTTGTCTTTCAGAAACAAAGCCACTTACTTGCGGAGTACCCCAAGGATCAATTCTCGGCCCTATACTCTTTTTATTGTATGTGAACGACATGTCATCATCCACATCAGATTGCAAAATGGTTCTTTTTGCTGATGACACTAATTTACTATGTAAACACGCCAATGCTCAAAAAGTTTTGTCTAACCTTTCGACTTGGTTCCATGCAAATCGTCTCATTGTAAACACTGACAAAACAGTGTCTATGTCATTTCACAATAGTATCACAAAATCTTTACCCCAGGTTTCTCTTTCTTTAAACGGAACACAATTAAAAACTGTTACAAATACAAAATTCTTAGGTCTCCATATTCAAGACAACCTCAAATGGAATTGTCACATTGACAATCTTAATTCCCAATTAAGCAAATTGTGTTACGCATTCCGAATCTTAGTTAACGCAGTTAGTCCACGTATTTCCCGTTGCGTATATTTTGCAAACGTTTACTCCCATTTACGTTACGGCATTACCTTCTGGGGTAATTCCGGTCAGAGTATTCAAACTTTCAGAATTCAGAAGAGGATAGTTCGGATAATTTGTAAATCTCACCCCCGAAACTCTTGTAAACCTTTATTCAAGGAATTAAATATATTAACACTTCCCTGCATTTATATTTATGAAACAGTCGTGTTTGTTAAGTCCGAATTACTGAAGTGCCACCCTTGCTTTATACGAAACAGTCTCGTTCACGAACACTATACACGCAATAGTAGTAATATTCATCGCCCTAGAGTGTCAACCACTCTTTGCCAAAAGGGACCATACCATTCGGGAATCGTTCTATATAATTCCCTGCCCAAGAATATAAAAAACATTATGAAATTGTATCTGTTCAAATCAGCGGTTAAAAACTACCTCCTGCACTAGTGCTTCTGCAATGTAAAAGAATTTATTGATTTTAATAAAAGTTAAATTCGTCTTGTACTTTATCACGCCATTGCTGTAGTACTTTTTAAACAACTTATAACAATTTCAAAAACTATTTTCTTGCATGATTGTGTTGTCTTATGGCTCATATTAATTTAGTTTTATGTGTACTCAACATTGGCACGTTTGTGTACATAAATTCTGTAGCCCCATCCTGGCCCGGGTTTTTCTCCGGTTTTCCTTCGGGTAGAGGCGGATTTATCATACAGGTTCTCTAGGCTTTGTCTAGGGGCGGGTCTATTGTAACAATAAATCGTGAATTTAGTGTTATTTCAATTCTTTTGATTTTTAAGCACTATACTCAGAATAATCTATAGTTCGATAATAACTTACATGTAATTTTTTGCTTAAAATTACAAACATATTGACATTCTATTAGTATTATAACTCGCAGCCAACTTTTTATCTTATCTAGGATCTTTTGCTGAAATTTTTGAATCCGCCTCTGCCTTAGGGCCCTTGATCGGAATTGATGGGATGGTCCCTTGCGGGCTTCCGGAGAGTAAATTAGTTTTTTTTCCTCCACGTGGTCATACGCAGTTTGTACTGTTTTTTGACAATAAATTTATTTATTATAAATTTATTTATTTAATAATTTAGACACTCGTAGAATGTTGGCATTCCCTTATATTAAAGCTCTGTCAGACAACCTAAAACAACATTAAAAATATGATATTTATGTTGTCTTTTCATCAACTAATAAATTATATCACTTATCAAATCTGGAAAGGATGAATTGAAAAAAAAAATACTCATATAGTCTAAAAAATAAATTGTAAGGAGTGTGATAGCACATTTTGGACAGACAAAGAGACATTTAGCAACAAGGATTAAGGAACATAGAAACAATGTGAATCAAAACACTAATAGGTTCAATGCCATCACCAACCATACGATGGACAATGATCGTGGAGTAGGTTGGGACAACGCCACCAAATTTACCAAACCTTCGTACTGATATAACAATGTAATGATACGGCGAACGCAGTAGGCTCTTCATGTCAAGTATTGTGATGAGATATACGTGTCGTTTAATGTTTTATGGACGTGTGTTAGTGTTGTTTTCTTAAATTTCGTAATAATGAAATAATAAATTACAACTACAAAATGTTTTTTAAGTGCTGCGTTCCTGGGTGTTATGGAAATCTTAAACATGTTCTTTGGGTCTTTCCTTTCCGAAATATCGTTAATTATGAAAGAAATGGATAGCAGTAATAACATGGAAGGATTTCGTATTAAGCAAATATTCCAAGGTACACAGCTTGTGAATATAATTCAGTTTTCTGTTTTTATTTTTAACATTAATTATACAGGTTATTTGACTTATAAAACCCACTTTATTGCCTATGTTTAATATACTTATAAAGTATTTTTTGTGAAAGATTTTATATTATAAGTTCTAATTTTACAGGTTTGTGTTCTTCATTCTATAAACATACTTTCATAGAAGAAACTGGCGAAAGAATTTAATCTCCTTTGAAGATTCCACGTCTCTGATAAGGTTCTCTTCCTATAAAAATACCTGGTGTTGCATCTAACTTATCAGCTAATGTTTTTGTGCTAGAGAGTGCCGAGGAAAGGTGAATTATTCACAAAAATCGACAGTTACGAGAGACAATTTGAAATAGTTTAACTATGAAGACAAGGAAAGATTTGAAATCCGTATTCAAGACTAACGATGCATCAACTTTACGAATTATCGCTCGAGTTGTATTGCGCCTTCCAATGTGCAACCCTCTCGCATTGGTAAGTATAGTGGTTTTCATCACATTCCGAATAAGGAATGTCATGTTTCCTGTTACTGAATATGACGATATCCGCTACACTCACTAATGGGAAAGTGTTGCATTATGGAAGGCGCAGACAACACGAGCTAAAATTCTAGAGAAACATGCAGTCTAAAAAAGACATGACATTTATATCGTTGATCGGTGGGAGTATAACTCACACTAATTGTGAGAGAAACCTGTACGTCATACGCCTATCACAACAAGATTTTGTGCTTCCTACAGTGACATAGTCGCAATGTTACCACTACCCGTTCAACAGGGAAACAGATTTGAACTGAAGGGTGCAAGATGGCACTTTTCCTCATTTTTTAATTAAAAAAGCAGAAAAAAAGTGAAGCGACTATCTTGAACGTATCTGTGCTAATACACCAAGCAATTCCCTAACTTATTCACGTAAAACATTTTCTCATGATCACTCAGGAAATTCATAAGGGAGGTGCGGGTGGACACCCCCTCATTGGAGGTGTTTGGATGATGGGACTTAAAATTTTCATACAAATGTACTGCTTATGCCTATTGACACTAAACGCAATGCTTTTCATCATGAATCAATCGATTGAAGTCTGAGAAAACCCCAATTTTCCAAGATGGGTGAAATGTTGAAAGAGGTGACGCGCAGAGGGTTCCACTGATGGAAAACACGTAAACCATGTTCCTTGGACAGGTTCACACAATCCTGAGTAGTTTTGGAAATCTGAAATACACCGTTTTTAAAAGAAGTAGGGGAGAAGGGGGTGGGACATCAGATGTGGAGAATTTTTTAATCTCAGCTACTGGAGTGCACATATTTGAGTCTGTATGCATGAGATTAGCTATCCCCGACATTTTAAAGTGTGATATTTTTGCTCGTATTTTTCCAAATTTGCATTTCTCTTCACTATACGGGTGATCCAGGGTGATGGGGGCGAAGACAGCCCCCAATGAGGAAGTGCCTTGATACCCCAGCGGTGGCGCAGGTGGTAGTGTGTTGTTGCTCATTACCAAGTCATCCCGGGTTCGATTCCCGATGGGGCCAGAAAATTTGTAGCTTTTCACATTAATATCCCAGATCGTAAAGCCGTGACTACAGAAAAGCAAACCTTCCTTCCTCTGTCCAGCTCCTCCTAGTATAACTCTAACTATTACTAATTACTTCTACTAACCTTTCGTCGTGGGCCAAGTTGTTGGTAAACTCAGCTAACCGACCCACCTACTAATAGTGACCTACCACCCAACTCCTAACTCCTATCGCTCCATGCAGATAAACTTCAATCGCACGCTACATTTCCCATTTACAAATACAACCACCACAACAACAAAAAGTGTCTTGATAAAACACAGGAGCTTTCTCACCCCAAATTTCTCTCTGATACATTCTAAAACTAGCACTAAGGCTTTGTAATTGAGGTGACGTTTGTTGGGAGGATATGAATATATTAGATAGTAAACACAACCATGAAGTAAAATAACTACAGGAGCGGAAACTCGGCCAGTTGCGCGACTCCACCTTGATTCCACTGGTGCCGTTTTACCCGTAGTGACATCTAGAGGGAGTTCCTCTAACTACTTTTATATTAGTAATAACTGATCTTCTACATAGAGAGTTACTGTTGCAGGAAGTTGAGTTATCAGTTCTGTCATCAATATCATCAAAGAAATTCACCAAAATTGGCGAGGTTCGATAGTTAACAAGGTGAACTATGGCCGTGGGTATATTTTATAATGCTAAACAGTGGATATCACGAGAGTTGAGCGAGTTTGTGAGTACTTTGCTGCCATTTCACTTCGTAAAACGAAAATGCTCATGTAGGAAGTGTTTATGTTCAAGTTTTCCAGTATGTTTCCCCATGTCATTGTACATGTTTTTCAATGTTGTAGAATTCATTCCACTGTTATTGCATAAGTTTCCCTATATATTTGTGTATATTCTGGAATGTTACATAATGTTTTGTGGTATTATTGAATTTTTGTAGATAATGTAATATGTATCATTATTTTTAGAATACATTTTGTATGTGCATTACTGAAACACCTGTTTTTCTTTTTCTTTTACTTCACCTTACCCCAAAAACTGGGTGACCTGTTTGAATTTGGAAGGTAAGTAATAAAACTTATGGAAGCGTACTATTTCCGAAATGAATGAAGAACGTAGATTCAGAAAAAACCGCTAGACCTGCTAACCTAACAACCAAGTAGTTGTGATGCCGGTCCTTGCAGCGTGGTTGTCGATTTAGTTTACGGAACACCCCCTAAATGTTGTCACCCTACTTTCCCCTCCTATTGTAATATTACTTCATGATTCAATATCAATATACGTTTAATATCTCAGATGTTATTCATAAAAACTAAAACAATCCCATGAATAAACAAATAGATTCTGCTAACTTAATTAATTGTTATGATACGATGACAAAATCATTTAGTAGTTCACTGGGGGAGGGGAAATTGCCTCAAACCTGTGGTCAGTCCTGGTACTACACTGTTTCGGAGATGTTAATCCTGAGAGGTAAACTTCTCAAGTGGGTTATTGTGTTTTGAACTGTATTGACTTAGCACACACACATTGAGGTTATGTGTGTTCTGTAATGATCTGATATACCTCTTGGATTTAATTGTGAGTACGTGTCCTTTTTTATTACGTCATTAAATATGAATGCTACAAATAGTATATTATATTTTGTATATGTTTATATTGTAGTCTTGAGAAGGACTACCCATTTTAGGAGCCGAAACGCCGGAGAAAATTTTAATAAACTGAACTGGTATGTTTGTGAGGAAGTTTGATTTCGATATTATATCATCTAGGATTATTATTCTTTAAATATATTTGGACTGTGTCTAGTACAAACTACTACAGATGGGTAGCTCCCTTATTAAAATAGATGCGTGTTTTGTGTGACATTTTGTGAGACGCCTACAGGTTACTTGATGGATTAGTAGCAATGGCAACCACTTGGTCTCGCCCTTGTGCTCCACCCCCTTCCCTATACCCCTTTCCTACCCGTCGTCTTTCGTACGATCCTACCCGTCGTCTTTCTGCTACAAAATTATTATATCATAATTCACATGTCACTCTGAAATTACTAAAAGGAAATAGCTAAAAGAAAACAAAATATTCGTATACATAACTTACTTAATGTCTTTTGTCGAGGTTCAGGCCATGAGACCAGAACCAACAGTTAAGTCAGGCCATGAGGCCAGAACCAGCAGTTAACCAACTGTTAAGTCCCACTTAACAGTTGAACTTGGGAGAGGTAACAGGAAAATATTGGATTGCCGGGGAACTTACGGAACCGAACCGACATTTGAATGGAGGGAACCCCCCGCTGAAAACATAATCTCGTTCGACCGAGCAGGGTTTAACTCTTCCGCTCAGCGGTATCATGGAAGCGAAGGTGTTATCACTAGACTACCGCTGTCGTCATGATACGTAACTAATGGAATCACTTGTTTTTCTCCTTCTTACTGGGAATGTTAAGTTATGCACTTAACACCTACTTCATCAACAACAAATTAAGTCAGTCTCAATTTTTCAATCTTCGCATTCACTGATTGTCTGTATTCAAACAACAAAATTGTTCAATGAATATATATGAATGTTATATTGAATGATCAGATTGATCAAACATCACAATTGTCCCCACTGTCTTTCTTGTACTTGTTGTACGGTAACTTCAAGCAACTCTCAATTGACCTAGTGATTTTTACAGCAAGTATAGTTCGCTTATTTACAGAATCATATTACACTTATCTGGTACTTTATAAAAAACAAGAAATCTTACTTAAATTGTCATTAAGATCATGGGACCTATTTGAATTCTACAATAAACACGAAAGTTATCTACAAATCAGTTACGGTGATCCATTCTTCCTTACCTTTCAAACAATACTAAAAATAGCTTTATCTCAGTTTTAGTAATTTTCCTGGATACTTTTACTTATCAATTCCTCAAAAAAAGATCCACCCTTACAGAAAAGACTCGTATTATCTGATTATGGAACTTATTCTCACATATACAGATACATTTTAAGCTGATCATGAGTATAATATGATCATATAATTTCAACTAATTTGTAACAAATTCTGATGAGTACAGTGAAGAGACAAATGCTTAACATCATGTATTTTTACTAACTGAATACAGTGCTCCATCCTATTCATGGCAGAATACTCTTCCACTTTTCAAGGAAAGCCACCAAATCACGTTTTATCACTTTCTTCAAGTCAATTAATTCTCATGAATATCAATCAATAAAGTAACAAAACTGTTTGCAGCAATTTTCTGGATCAAAAAGATGCAATGATAATTATTATCTAACATGAACAAACATAAAAGAACCGAAACGTTAACCAATACTTTACATCCAAAAGTCATGATTTAACTTACCATTACTCTAGGAAAGTATTCCTTTGTCAAACTGACAAGAATTTGCCAATAAAGCATCACCCATGCCAATAAAGCTCATGGAACCTAAGTGGAAAAAATGACCAAATTATTAAAATGGTTCAAAATATTCACATTATGCGATAACAACTATCACTCATGTGCCTCTCAACAAAAATGTTTCCTATTTTAGTGATGTAATTTATGTATATGTTCATGAATATATATTAAAACCCCACAAAAATATATTGTTATGTATGTATCTATGATTCTTATGTATTATTGTAACTCTCGGTTAATAAAAGCATTTAAATGAAACTCTAGGCCACAACAGTTCTAGAAAATACAATTGAAATCAGTTAAGTCATCAACGGTTGTGAAGAATTAGTTTGAGTTTTCGTGGGAAAATAATGAGTCAAAATAAGTTTCAGTTATCGTGAGAAAGCAACGGATAAAGTCAGTGACAGTTGATCAGAACCTTTTAGAATAAATTCAAGGCCGCCAATCAAAATTATTTCTGACGTGATCGTACGACTGAATAGTATACGTTCCAGTCGACGTGAATGAACATCTCAGTGATGGTCGTCAACTCTCAATGCTCAGGGTAAATGAAAAATTGATAGGTGTGCCTGTGTGTAGTTTGAGTCAGCAATTCACGTGTTAGCCAGTGCCATTGGGCGAGCCGTGTCTACGAACTCATTGGGCGTCTTATCCTGATATCGGACGCAGAGCAGAACGTCGGCCGAGGTTCTGACTACCGAGCTACTCAAGATCAAGCAATACGCTGACATCGAGACCTACCGTTGCCATCTCATTCACCATTAGAAGCAATTACTACATTCGGTGAGATCTATCTAATTTTTCGTTTGTGAAGCCGTCCTGCATAAGCAGCTTGTCATTCAGCTGTGATGATCAGATAATTGTGTCATGAACTGACTGACATTGTTTTCGTGGCAGAAAAGCATTAGGACACTAAGGACCATTAGTTAAGAGCGTTACGCGACTAGTTAACACTTTTTGAAGGGAAGTAGTTTTTAGAGTGAATGTGTGGATGCATTGGGGAAATAACATTGAATTTTTGTGTTTTTGACTTTTCATTGTGTTTTTTAATTGAATTTCAATGTGCTAAATTCCATGAAATAGGGAATCTAGACTTGTGGGAGTCCAAATAAGTTGAAATTTTCGCGAACTGCACAGTGACTCATGTTAAATAGACAATGAGAATTAGGGCTCTAATAACCTTGATATTGGCGTGCCCTAAATCCCCAATTAAAACAACAACGACAATTAATCAAATAATAAAAATAAAATATCAGAATAATCGGCGTGGAATAATGTATGATTATTATGCGCTACTTATTGACCGTGGTATGGAGGAAGAGCAGGCCCGATGGCTTGAGCCTAACCACAAAATAAACAAGTTCATTATTATTATTATTATTATTATTATTTATTAAAGAGACAACTCCCTGCAAACAGAAGTACGCGTTTTGTTCATATCTGTGGTCCGTAACTCGATGAGAACTTGTTTGAAGAATTTTGACGCGCTACTCGAAAAGAGTGAGATACAGCAAAGGCAGCCTCTTAAGCTGTTCGTGGACAACCAAGGGTCAGAAGGTCACTAATTCACTGTCTGCTGTCGGGTACAACTGCTCGACATTAAGAAAATGTAGTAAATTTTCGTCTAGGCGTCGCATAACAACGTCGTCCTGACTTCAAGTTCAGGGGGACACGACGTCGGGACGGCGTCACTTATTCGACATCGATCTTGAACTCGATCTCAACGTCGAGACAATGTAGTTAATGGTCGTAGTCTCGACTTCAAGTTTAAGGTGGTATGACGTCGTGACGGCGTCGTTTATTTGTATATTAAATGATTTTATTTGTATATTTATTACCTATGATCTTGAAAACTAGAAGGGTTACCGACTTCTCGTCTTTTCCATACGACATAGAAACATTCAACTATATAGGCGAAAGTCTCATAAATTTTTCACAAAATTTTGTATTTATAATGAAATTATAATGACCAGAACTTATTCGCTGAACACAGCTTTAATTTATTTTCTACTAGTTTTTTCGAGGAATATGTAGAACTACAAATTTCGATCATTTGCTATCGTGGCGACTGTAATTTTCTATATTTTTCATAGGCAAGAGGGTCATCTTATACGTGGTAATAATGTTTGTACCAACCATTAATGTCTACGCGTATGTGCAGTCCTTTAATGACAATATAATTAATGTTTAATGGCACGTGACTTTTAATGTAAGTGACATTTTGTCTGGAAATGTGAATGACATATATGTATTGAACTGTTGATGATCTTGTTGAACCGTGCATAGCATTATATCCTTTCAGTTCTCCATAAATCTGTCAATGAATGAGTAGTGTACGTTGCACCAAGACCATTCGTTGTCTGCCATAAACAATCACTTCTTCCAGACGGTTTTCAACTTGTGCAAGAATCCCGATTGACCTCTTCGGGGGAAATGCAAAATGGCGGCGCCGGCGCAATCGAGGGGATGCGCAGAGCGCGTGCGCGTGAAGCGGTAGCGGGCGACGGACGGGTTACGGCGGGTGCGGTGCGGCGAGGAGGCGGTGCCGGCGCCCGACTGAGCGCGCGGCCGGGCGGATAGCCGGGAGCGACGCAGCGCCAGTGTTGGAAGGGTCATGAGAGCAGACAGGCGGCTCCAACAAATAGTCGGCGTCAGTGAGAAATGTATCAGCATGACCGCCACACACATGGTGAGTACATTCCCGTTTTGGAGCTTTTCTTCCTATTTCTTGAATCTTCTGTGGAGGGAGCCACACCCATTCGGATTGTAATGCAACGCCATGAGTTTCCGGTAGGGGAAAAATATGCAGACCGGTACACGTGTTTCGTAAAACGTGTGGCTGATTATAACATTTTTATCTGAAACAATTTTTTTTTCTTATGAGGAACACTTGTTCTTTTCTAACATGAGTTCTTTTTTATTATGAGGAACGCTCATAATAATGAATTGTAGGAATATTCATATATTTAGTACCTTATGTGACGATAGACCTTTTTGCAAAACTTTCTCAAGAAAACTTTAGAGGTAATTGTTTTTTTTTCATTTTATTTAAAAAGAAATGTGTTTAAAGACAACATTTATTTACGGAACGTACTTGTAAGCAACAAAAACATGTACGTATAATGTTTAGAGATTCAATAGTGTTTCAATTTTCCACAATGTGGATTGGGTAGGGTCGTTGTAGTATGTCGTACGAAGTTTTAAAAGTATTTAACTTCAACTAATTGTTTTCAATTAAATTATTCGAAGACGAACCTCACTAAAAGGTTCTAATGCTCAATAGAGTCAACGCGTCAATGCAAGATTGTTTTTTTCCCACCCGATTTCATTTTGAGAGGAGGATAGTTCTGAATTTGATATACGAAATGGTGAATTGTTTTGTATCACTATAGTATGAACTATGGGAACATTTCGAGCGATCCCAAATTCCAGCGTTTCGCGTTGTGAGTGGAGCGTGTGAGCAGCATGGGGCTGATGGCGCGCCTCGATGCAGTATCGACCGCTCTCCGCTTCGCAGAGTTTCGTCGGGAGGCCGAGAGCGGCGTGGGTGGCGCCAGCGACGCTGGTCGCTTTCTCGCTCGTTCGCTCGCGTCGTTGACCAGCGCTCCTCACTGCATCCGAGCGTTCTGCTCTTCGTCTTTTATTTAGTAAGGATTAGGTCCGAATCAAAACAAGGACCCGTTTCTGGTACAGACTCCTCCCAAGAATATTAAAGTTCCTTAGATGCCGGTTCTAAAATATGCAATTTTTAGAAATACAATGTTCATGGTTAAATTATAATTATTAAGTTATTCTATTAGTCATTGATCAAGGTAATTAAAAATACAATATTAATGTGGTCTATTATTATTATTATTATTATTATTTTATTTTCATATTAAAGCATATACCATGTGAATTTACATAATGCGCGTCCTATTACCTCGAAAAAGAGAGTCACGACATCATTGAAATAAACACAATAATGATTCAATTATCGTAAAATATTAAACTTACAGTAATTGTAATTTAAGTGAAGCAATTAGTAAAGAAACATAATTTTTTCAATTCCAGTTCGGTTACAGGTTCTTGATTGAATTGTTTTTATTTTCGTTCGAGCTTCAGGGTACCGCGTTCTTTCCGGTTTCTGCTCTTCGTTAGGGAAGGTAATTTAATGTTCACAAATTTAATTGAAATGCATATTCCCATTGTTCAAGTTGTGGTTTTGAGCCTCTCTGAGAGTTTTCGAATTTCGTATATCTGTCAGCTAAAAGTGAAAAGCACGAAACTTTTGAACTTAGTTCTTCGTACTTTCTTTTCTATACAAGGTCTGTCCGGTAAGAAACACAAATATATTTTTTAAACAAATTTATGCAAGATAATGATACAAACTTTCAAAACTCTTAGAAATAGTTCGCCTGGGCATCTACACACTTTTTCCAGAGACTCTGCCATGCACGGTACGCGTCCTGAAAGGCGTCTTCGCAAACTTCGTCAAGGGCCTTCGTCCCGGCGGTTTGGATATTTTCAATCGTCCCAAAATGGTTTTTCTTTCAGGGGTTTTTGATCCTGGAAACAAAAAAGTATCAGCTGGGACAAGGTCCGGACTGAACGGGGGATGCGGCAGTGTTGCAAAGTTATTCTTGATCAGGAACACCCGAACGCGCAGAGCAGTGTGGCTGGGAGCGTTGTCTTGGTGGATCGTCCAGATGGCGGCGATCTCCCTTCTCGTTCCGATGACTACTTTTCTCAATCTCTCCAGCACATCAGCGTAGTTTTCTGAAGGTTTCAAGTTTCCACTAATCAGGACACTCAATCGACGATCCGTGTTCAACAAATTTCGCAGACGGGTCACTTTTGGTCGACGGAGGACGTCCAGAGCGGGGTTCATCGGCTACCTCTTCCCGGCCGTCCTTAAACATCTTCAACTTCCTCGAAACTTGAGAATACGAAAGAACTGCGTTCTCGTAAGCTTCCTTAAGCAAGATTTTTGGCACAAAATTTTGTTGCGTACCGTTGTTCCAGCGAGTTCTCCAGGTAGTAAACCGGAGTACACGAAAACAATGATCTGGACGCTCCCACAACCCGGAGCACACTGACCTTGGCAGTGCTGGATAGCGTAAGCCTCCTCCCACTTAACCTAAATACCCGAATGCGCTACGACCACTAGAAGCGCAGGAAAAAAAACATTTGTCTTACTTACCGGACAGATCTTGTAGACCAGGTCCATGCGTATTAGGTTTTTGAGGCGCAGGCGCGTCATTTGATTTTACAAGGAAAGTTATGTAGAAATGTTTTTTCTTTTATTGTTTTTGGGATACTGATCACATATTTCTACTTACCCTCCTCGTGTTTTGGTATTTTGTTTATTTTATGAAAACGATGAAATTTATGAAAAATTGTCTCTATACAGATAAAGGGTAAAGTTTCCTTCTACTCGCGTACGCTTTTTTTGACTGATAAATAGTTGAACACCTGCAGCGTGTTGAATTCGTAGTCAAGTACACTTTTTTATTATTTATTGGAAAGTTTTGGTGAAGTTCTGAAGATTTCTTTGTATGTTATTGAGATGCAGATAACACAATTTCAAAATCCATCATAAAGAAGATTAACAGCATTATTATGTAAGACTTTTAATGCCAAATTATGTTGATTAAAGAAAGTCTTTAATTAAAAAATTAGCTATATTAAGACCGTTATTGGTGAATTATAATATTAATACTAATGAAAAATCGTACTACTCAATATTAACTACAGAATGTGATGTATTCAAGTAAACATATTTACATTGCTGATAAGATACTTGATGAAGTCTCAAATCTGTAGACGAAAAGTGTGAATAAAATTAAAAAAGGTCGTATATTTTTAATATATTGAATACTAAATTGAAAGAAGAAGGTAATTAAAGTGAAAGAACAAGAAAATGACATTGCCATTTTATATTTGTGCATTGAAAAACCAAGTCACGTTGATTTTTCTTCTTAGAAACTTGCTTGCTAATCACTGCAAGCGTAAATTTTGCACCCTTGATATTGAACCACAAACTTGAACTACACTGATTTCAATTTTAAATTTAACGTTAAAAGGTTAAACTTCTTAGAGTAAACATATTGAAATCAATTATCAAAAACCTCAACACGTTTGCAATATCTACCGATACTAAATGTAGCAATGCTGATGTCTATTTGTGGTCGCGCGTATGGATCAAATATTCAACTTCTCCAAAGGCACTTCTGCAAGAGAAAATATCTCTTACGGACAACTTACTTCAAAGCAGTTCTTAAAGCCACCTCGAAATCTTGTTTTCTATAATGTAAATGTTTTAAATGGTTAGACGAAAGAGCAGGTCTGAGTCTCTCCAATATATAGAAACTTTTATTATTATTCTAAAATCTACTTTCATCTTCTGAGCTTCAGTTCAGTATTACTACAATTGTTAATAGAGAGACCTCACGTTTTATTGCTATTTTGAAAAAGCCAAGATATTTGTTTCACGGGCTGTAAAAATATGAAAATGCAGTCTTTCTTATGAAACTTGACTATTTATTTAATGTAAATTTTGGAAACTGATTTTTCTTCCTCCAGGTTACATGGAATCCTGGAGATACAGTATCATTATTTACTTGAACCCATTCATTTTTGGGACTAATTTGTGCTAATGGGAAAATATGGAAATTTTTTGTTCATTTCTTCTTTGCTTGCACACATCAGAGGAATTGTTTTACGTGTCAGATACTTTTCAAAATCTACTAATGCTGTTTCTAATTTCCCTTTCTTCCCTGTTTTCCCTCTGCCAGAGCATTAAAATATATAAACAAATATTTCTATCTCATTGACGATTGAAATTTCCTATAATTGTTTGTCATTGCTTTTTTCTTTGTCATACACTAGCTGAAGTAACTACTATATATGCTTGACCCGTTATACAGTTAAAAACAATTTATCTCCTGAAATAACCTTTTTCGAATTTTTTGGTGGTGGAACCTCTATTCAACTGTAGCCATAGCAATGCGTAGCTTAGTAGTAACGAACAACCACTCCCTTTCCGCCTCCCTTTTACCCTAAAACATACGAGTGCAAAGTACGAATTTAATGAAATCATTTTCACAACAAACTTACGGATATACGAGACTGCTTTTCCTAAATACCCAGACTTTGCGACTTACTGGCTAAGGTTGCCGTCATATGACTGTTCCCTGTGACATTTCGTTTCTAAATTTTATCAAAACGTATTTATCTATTTATCTAAAACGTTTGACTAAATTTGAGCTTAAATGTCATCTGGACTGTCAGCCTCGCCAATCAACCTAGGGACTCTGCTCCACCCGAAGGATGCCATACCTAATGAGATGAGCAACATGGACTTCAGCGGATTAGCGACAATTGGCGACAGATTCCTAACGACATCGAAAACTATTGATGTTTTTTACAGATCGTTTTCGATCATTCTTATGTCATCTCTTACTCACCCCCACCACTAGAAGTGTTGGTTATGTCACATCCTCACATTATTTTTCTTAGTAAATCTATCTATCTATCTATCTATCTATATATNTTACCCGAAAATTCAAATTAAACTCATTTTATTTATTTGTTACTGTACAAAAAAATAATACTTGTATAAAAGGACTGTTGAAGCGCGAAAAATAAACTGTTTCTAACAAACATTCATTGGAGTTACCAATTAAAATATATTTTTTTATTAATCGTTCCTAATTTTCCTCTCTCATTTGAAGCCGAAAATATCAATCTCGGTCAACAAGTTTTTGTCTTCCGCCAACTTCACGAGAGAATACTAAGCACAACACATGATTGTGTGGCGGGAGCATAGCGTGTAATAGCTTGTGTCTTCACAGCACTGATCGATACGTACGGTACACCAAATAAGTACAGCAATTATATATAATGGATATATATAATGGATATATATATATAAATATATCCAATAATTGGTATAGATTTTAACAATGGAAAAACGTCTAAAACATAAATTTCCAAGCATCCATCTTTATATTTTATATATATGTACAAGCTGCGTTGTTCTGACTGCTGACGAATTTATTAGCCATTTTTTGTTTCGAACCGATTTTCAACACCTACAGGTTACGTTGTGGATTACGGGAATTTTCTCAGAAACATTGAGATGTCTAAGGCAAAAAATATGAAACATTGATTGTTATTAAATAACATTCTGCGTCTTTATCAGGGATATATTTATTTATTATCTTTCGGTGAGGTTCACGCCTCTTCTACCTAACCGGACTTCGGTGAAGGAACCGGGAAGGATAGGTTTGTTACTGTGGAATTGATGTTACCGAACCGACATTTCACAAGTAAGTGTTAGTTTCTCATTAAACAGAACACCAAACTGTTACCAAAACAACATTTTTAGGTCTCCACACCCAAGACAACATCAAATGGAATTGTCACGTTGACGATCTTAATCCCAAATTGAATTAATGGAGTTAGTCCACATATCTCCCGTAGCGTGTATTTTGCAAACGTTTACTATCGTTTACGATACGGCATTATCTTCTGGGGTTTTTCCGGTCAGAGCTTCCAAACTTTCAAAATTCAAAGGACTTGTTCGGATAATTTGTAAATACCACCATCGAAACTCTTGTAAACCTTTATATAAGGAATTAAATATTTTTCCATTTCCCTCTATTTATATTTATGAAACGGTTGTGTCTGTTAAGACCGAATTACTGAAGAACCTCCCTCACTTCATAAGAACTGTTTTGTTCACGAACACAATAATAGCAGTAGACATAATATTCATCGTCCTAGATTACAACTACTCTTTGCTAAAAAACGCCATATCATTCTGGAATCGTTCTATAAAAATTCCCTTCCCGAAGAAATAAAAGATATTTTTAAATTAAATCACTTCAAACTCCCGGTTAAAAGCTACCTACTGCAACAGTGCTTCTACAATATAAAAGAATTTATTGATTTTAATAAAAGTTAAATTCATCCTGTATTTTATAACGTCATTGCTGTAGTAATTCCAAAATTACTGATAACAATTTCTAAACTACTTTCCTGCATGCTTGCATTGTGTCTCATTTTTCATATTAGTTTAGTTTTATGTACTGAACCTTATCACTATTGTGTACATTAATTCTGTAGCTCCATCTTGGCCCGGGTTTTTCTCCGGTTTCCCTTCGGGTAGAGGCGGATTTTTTATACAGACTCTCTACGCTCTTGTCTCGGGGCGGCGTATACTGAAATAATAAATCTCGAAGTGTTGTTTTAATACTTACGATTTATAAACAATGTTTTCCTAATAATCTATAGTTTGATAATTTTGCGTACTTCTTTCTTGTGTGAAATAATTTTCTTGTGTTTTATTAAATAAACATTTGTTGATTTTCTGTTAATATTATAACACGTACCCAACTATTTTTATTTTTAGAGGTGTGTTGAAATATTAAATCCGCCTCTGCCTTAGGGCCCTTGATCGGAATTGATGGGGTGGTCCCTTGCTTGCTACCGGCGAGTTACATAGTTTATTGTCCTCCCCGTGGCCATGCGATGTTTTGACTATGAATTTATTTATTAGGTGTGGGAAATCCCACTTGAAAACGAATTAATTCGGCTGAGCAGGGATCGCATCCTCGGTCTACCTCTCAGCGGAATCATGGAACTAATACACTACTATAGTCGATAATACATATTGCTATCGATATATAACATTGCGGATAGGGAAAGGCTGAATTATTCTATAGAGAAGTATGGAAGAGGAATTGACGATGCTAGAGAACATTATACACCAATACCACCAACTACCAACATTAATAAACAAAATTAGTGAATATGGAGATTTGCTAAAATTTGAATTTATTTGCTAAAATTTGAAATTATTTTAATTCTTGAAAATTGCCTAAGTTAACACGAACGAATCCGTGGGTAACGAATAGACATAAGCAGCTAGTTATTACGTGAAACTCAGCAAGCAGATTGGATTAATTCTTAAATATCCATACAAGGATATTAACGAGAAAAAATTGCTGTATAAAGTTACACAGTCATTTGCAATGTTATGTATTCAGATAGATCGCCTTAGATCAACTGGGGGTAACTCTACCACTTGAGCAAATTGCTGGGAGGATGCTGTGGTCTCAACTCCGACGAATTCCATTCCTCTCGTAGTGCCTCATTTCGTTGACGACGCTCTTGCAGGTTTATATTGAGGACGGTCGTACTCAGTGTCAATAACCAAGCAAACTTCTCACGAGGCTTAGTTCCAAGGGCATGACAACAATTTTTCCTCTGTCGTGCACATAACTTTGTTCTTGATGGAGCGTAACAGTATTTTCTTCTGCATTTAAATAAATAATATGAAAATGAGTAAGTTTCCATTATAGTTTTCCAAATTTTTCAGATTTGGGGTTTCCGCTGAAGTCTCGCAAACGTTTCTGCCTGTTTCATTTTTAGCTTTCTTCAGGGTTTGTTATTGTTCTCTTCAATTTCTCCTGCACATGAGTCATCCGTCTTGTTCATCACGAGCTTTGAAGATGATGGCCTTGTTAAAATTAAACGTATCTATTCTAGCTCCTCAAAGCGAAACCACATTGGGTTTTGAAACAAATATTAGGTGCGTATTTCGAGACGGATGGAAATTGTGATGTAAATTCATTCAAAACTCATGAGAATGATTGAATATACGATATACTTCTATGTAAGAAACTTTTGTGATTTTTTTGTAAAATTATAAAACGTAAATAAAATACTTGAAAAAATTCGGACTTATACCGTAATGAGGCAATGTTTCTCAAAGCGTTCCGTGTTATCATATTTATATTTTTCATGTGGTCGTAATCTTTTAGAGCCAGATGTTTCCTTTTCTCCCAACTCTCTCCACAAATACACAGTGCTTTCGCAGACGGTTCATGTCACAGGTAACCCGTGCCTTGTGCCCTTCGCCAAGGTCACCAGTTTGCCTGGGTTGAAAGAAGACATTGGTGAAGTTATTTCATCCTCTGTGTTTAGAGAAAAGATAAGCAGTTAACTTTTGATCGTATTTAGCATACGAAACTATCCATCTCGGTTAATTTTTCTTTTCTTTTTTGTTTCTCCCGCATGCTCTTTCCTTTATATTGTCATATAAGTGGACTAATAATGAAGAATCGATCTCGGAGATGAATATTATGAATTGAACGAATAATGCCGTAGAATTCGAAATGTATATGTTTCCTTTATGATTAGCATTACGGTTATATTTTTTTACATTTTATTTATACTGTAAATAATTCAATTCAATATGTAGTTAATGAACAACACACGCTGTACCCTGTAAAGGACAGATCTCGAAGTAAATCGTCAAAGCGAATTCCATGTTACGTACGCCATGTTACCATTATTAGACACTGTGTTTTTTTTTCGTTTCTTTTTCTTCTTATGAAGATCATTTCCAAACATCATCAATACCTCATCATGATCCAATCATCTTCAACCCTTCCTTTATATTCCATATGTTGTTAAATGTTTGTTGAGCTGGCCATCATTACTTAAAAACATGACCAGTATTTCCTAGTTGTTAATATTTTTTGTTGTAATGTTTTTAAATGTGGAATAAAATTATTCTTATATTTCTTAGGAGGTTGTATTTCTGTTCACTTTCTATTTACTGATCAAAGGATGTTCCTAATCAAAGGTACATCCGTTGTATTCATTCTATTCAAATAACTAGCTCTCTCTACCCCATATAATTCACAACTCCATAGAATGTAGTCGAGTGACTCCTCACTATCACTATACATACAATTCCCTGAATTTACTTATATATATATATATATATATANTATATATATATATATATCCAAATATTGAATCATATCACTATGTCCTGTTAATACTGGGATCATCCTATTACTTGACATAAAGCATTTCTTATTTTTCCTTGCATGTTGCACATTCTCAATAAATCTAAATGTACTTCGGCCTTTCTGCAAATTATTCCAAAGTATATGCTACGTTTTTACCAGTATATCTGTAATCCGATGTTTCCAGCCTTTCTCAGTTATTCGCACTTCCTTCCAATCTAGCGTGATTCTTCCTTCTCTCCGTATTCTAACCCCTAGGACCCATTTCTGCAATTCCAAGTCGATAGGCATAAATACTGTCAATTAAATGCAGTGTATCATTTGACACATATATGAACCACTCAATCGTGGCGTACATATTCACTGGAGATGTATAAATTTATTCTTCATTTTCTTCATTGCTATGTTATTTAATATATTTTTTCATGCACTACATTCATATGCTATAATTGGCATCATGACCCTTCTATATAAGGACACTAACTGTGTTTTCCCCAGGCTGAAATTAGATATTCCAAATCTCACTATTTGATAATATATTTTCTTGACTTTTTTCTCCTTTACTTTTTTGCTATGCTCGTGACCCTTTGCTAGTATTTATTATTATCCGTTCTTTTCCTAAATCCAAGAAAGAATACCACTCTCTGAAATAATATACTATGATTGTATAATGATGTTGTTGTAGAAAATTTACTATAATGTTGTTGTAGAAAGAGCCGTTTCCTCTTACTCCGTCTGTCTACCATTTTTGTTATGTATCCTCGGTTGATTTCCCATTACGGAATCTATATTGATTATCCTCAAGCGATTTCACACTTTCAACAATTCATGCTAATTTTTTGCATAAGCAATTTTCCCAGTATTTTACCCATGCACGGAAATAAACTGATAGGCCTGTATGAACGTGCTTCGCTTGTCTCTATCCCCACCTTCTCTAAACACGTAGATATTAGAGATCTTCCGTGTAAATATCCCACTTTTCAAACATTGATTATATATTTCTAAAGATCTCTTTGTGTTTTCGAAATGCATTTTTTAAATCATCATATTGGTTACACCATCCTAACCAGGACTTTTGTTGGGTCCAATTTCCTCCATTATCTCTGCAAGTACTGCATCTGGTATTTCGTCTAGATCGTCGTCACAACTTCCAAATTATCCCATTTGTCATTTGTATCATTGCTCAGTAACATTGTTTCCAATTAACACCTTTCCGGTATGAGTCCAATTCTGCGTATTTTCCTCGCCAGCATGAATACCAAGCCACACCTTTTCCCTCGTTATTAGTTAGGGAAGTCCCCAAATATCCTTCAAGAAAAAGGCTTACTTCAATAAAGTTTCCCCACGTCTCCATTTTACGTCCTTTTATCTTGCTCCTATATTCACGTACGATAGTTCTATACTTCATACCAGCAATATCTTCATTATGTCCTTTCCTTCTTACATGTTGTAACTTCCACCTCGCTTTGACCTGCTTCCACTTCAACGCACTCAACTCCGTACTCCACCATGTCTGTCCATTTCTCCTTACGTCTCTTCTTTAAGGAGCATGTTTAAAAGCTGCGCGCTTAACACTTGTCTAATATTGCAAATTACTTTATTGTCCTGCACGTAGTCACGTGCAGTTTGTAACTGCTTTTCTGAAAATAAAGATTATTATTAGTAGTAATAAATGTTTCCTTCTATATCTGCAAAAGTACAATTTACTGACATCTCTTCCAATTTCTTCTGAAAATCATCCCATTGTATTTTCTGCAAATTCCACCTAAATTGTAGATCTTTTTCTTGCACCTCACCAACCTCAAATTCAATCGCCAAAAATTCCGAAGTCATGCCAGTCACCAGTCTCCATCCAATCATGTCTTACGTGCGAGTATATTCTTTGTCAATGTTAAATCTATTACTGATTGACCTCTCTCACAGACAAACATGTTCTCTCTCTACCACTACATCAAAGCCAAATATTAGATTCTCCAGCCATATTCATTTTCTAATTTGTCACCCCATAGTCATGATCACCCATTCCCGTCGATGGAAATAATTATTTTTTCTCTCAATAATTCTCGCAACTTGTTCACTTGTGTACAAATAGTAACAAGAAAAAGAGTAAAATAGTGAAAATATAAATATTTGTTGCATATGGCATGTACGCTACAGTTTCTTATGAGCTTGTTTAAACGCCATCGAAGCAAAATAGGTATCTCGTTTTCCCATTTTTTTTGAAAGTTTACCATTGAATAATATGTTCATTGATGGATCGGTACGAACACTTGACAATATTATAGCAATATCTTAGAAGAATAAGCTAAATACTATTTGCTTTTGTCTGTTTGTTTGCTAATATGAAATGAAAGAATCGTTCTTCCATTTTTATTCTATGTTATACACTGGGTTCTCGTATAAGCCGAATTTTTCTATTCCAAGCTGAGTGAAAATAATTATGATTTTCTTTGGGTCCATACACTTGCCCACATTCTTTTTAAATAAGTTTCATTGCATTTACAGGAGAAAACAATACAAATTAAGTTTGGATTTTTATGAATAAATTTTCCGTTTTTCATCTTATAAAATAAATTAATTTTGGGGCTACTACATCAGCCACCAGTTTGTTGTCAGTGTGACAACCATATCCGTCATACCCTTGCGTACTCCAGTAACGAATTTGGTATCGCAAAAACAGTCTCACATAATAAATATGCGTACCCCAAGGTTCAATTCTCTGCCCTATACTCCTTTTATTGTATGTAAACGACATATCATCCACATCAGATTGCAAAATGGTTCTTTTTGCTGATGACATTAATTTACTATGTAAACACGCCAACGCTCAAAAAATTTTGTCTATCTCGGCTTGGTTCCATGCAAATCGACTCATTGCAAACACTGACAAAACAGTGTCTATGTCATTTCACAATAGTATCACAAAATCTTTACCCCAGGTTTCTCTTTTTTCAAACGGAACACAATTAAAAACTGTTACGAATACAAAATTCTTAGGTCTCCATATTCAAGTCAACCTCAAATGGAATTGTCACGTTGACAATCTTAGTTCCCAATCAAGCAAATTGTGTTACGCATTATGAATCTTAGTTAATGTAGTTAGTCCACGTATTTCCCGTTGCGTATATTTTGCAAACATTTACTCCCATTTACGTTACATTACCTTCTGGGGCAATTCCGGTCAGAGTATTCAAACTTTCAGAATTCAGAAGAGAATAGTTTGGATAATTTGTAAATCTCACCCCCAAAACTCTTGTAAACCTTTATTCAAGGAATTAAATATCTTAACACTTCCCTGTATTTATCTTTATGAATCGGTTGTGTTTATTAAAACCGAATTACTGAAGTGCCACCCTTGCTTCATACGAAACAGTCTCGTTCACGAACACAATACTCGCAATGGTAATAATATTCATCGCCTTAGAGAGTCAACCACTCTTTGCAAGAAAGGACCATATCATTGGGGAATCGTTCTATATCCCTGTCCAAAATATAAAAGATATTATGAAATTGATTCTCTTCAAATCAGCGGTTAAAAACTACGTCGTGCACAATGTAAAAGAATTTATTGCTTTTAATACAAGCTAAAACCGTCTTGAACTTTATCTTACCGTTGCTGTAGTACTTTTAAAATAACTTTTAACAATTTCAAAAACAATTTTAACATTTTTTTGCATGATTGTGTTGTGTCTTATGACATATTAATTTAGTTTTCTGTGTTCACAACTTTAACACGGTTGTGCACATTAATTCTGTAGCCCCATACTGGCCCGGGCTTTTCTCCGGTTTACCTTCGGCTAGAAGCGTATTTCTTATACAGATTTTCTAGACTTTTGTCTAGGGGCGCGATTAATGGAACAAGAAATCGTGTTATTTCAATTCGTATGATTTATAAACACTATATTCAGAATAATCTATAGTTCGATATTAATTCGTACAGTAAATTTTGTGTGTGTTAAGTTACAAACATGTTGATATTTTATTAGTATTATAACACGTAGCTAACTTTTTTTCTTATCTAGATTTTTTTGCTGAAATTTTTGCCCTTTGCCTTTAGGGTCCTTGCTTGCTTCCGGAGAGTAAATTAGTTTGTTCTCCTTGTGGTCATACGCATTTTGTACTGCTTTTTTGACAATAAAAGATTTATAAATTTATTAAATTGCTGTATTATTGTTTCTTTATTTATCACATGGGTGAATAAGATGCAGTGTTACAAATTTTCACTTTTTATAATATGTTAAAAGGACTCTCTACATGTTATTAACACGTGAATTCAATTCCCATTACCCTCTTCTCAATCACACCTTCCCTTTGCCTAGGTCTCTGTCCAGGTCTCTGTCCGTGAAATGAATCGGCCTCTAACCGGACTAACTCAGCTCGCATTTGTTTTTCGTGCGAGAGAATTTGAGACCGTCTCCCTTTCAATGCATCTCGTCTTTCCCATAATTTCCTCTGCATAAATTCCTTCAAGTGTTGACACTTTTATTAGTGCGCCATGTTTATCGCTGAGTGCTATATGCGAGATCAGATTATTTAACCTGACTGATGAGCATCCTCTTGCGTCAGGCCGTTCGCCCCGCTCCGCACTAGTCCTCTCCGCTTGTCGCGAATGTGCTAATGCCGCGAGCCTCTCAAGGAGAGGCACTTGAGGTTGGATCATGGCTCGTCACGACTGGGTAGAACCGCTTTCAAATGCCTGCTGACAGAATCGCGACACATTTTCTTGTCATGTGAAGTCCCCTATTGAATTCAACCCCGGAACTGCCTTATCGTCAGCGAATCAAATCATCTTAAATCATCGTAAAAATGTAAATAGTAGACAAAACATTTTTGTGGAATATTTACTTGCGTCAAGATATTTCAAATGTCACAAATATTTATTTATCGAGTATAACTAAGTATTACTTGTAGAGGAAGTGTCTTATAAAGGTGAACGGTAGATTTCTGTAAATTCACGAACGTTTCATAATAATGACACTCGTTACTTCACTTCAGTTTCAAAGCAAACTCTATCACACGCTGTCCATTATAAGATTCCAAATGGATTGTTGGAAGCAGAGAGCTCTTTGTCTGGTTGACTTCAGTCGCAATGGCAAGAATCACGTTTCTATTGTGGAGTGAAAGCGGGAGAGAATCACAGACGCGGAGGAGAAGGATATAAAAGATTTACAGACTTCGCAAAGGTAGATCGCATTGTAATCACGAAAAATTAGATCGAGAGATTTTGACGGAAATATGTTTTTTGGGTGCCTCTGATACCGAAAAAGTGGCTTTTGACTAGACGTCCGTCTATCCTACCGCCTGTCTGTCCATTCATTCATATTCAGAGTCAATTGCATTCATATTTCCTATTTAGCGTATTATTCGCTCCGTGTTGATGCACGTGCTCTGAAATTTATAAACTCTAATATAAAGATTACTTCATATTAATATCAAAGTACATTTTGGAAAATTTTAAAAAAGGTTCAATTTTTGTTTCCTAAAATTTCTTTGTATACAGTATTTAGCATGAATTCCACAGGTATTAGCGTTTTATCGCTTGGAAGTTCAGGAAAATTACATATATCTGCCGCACTGCCACATTTTCACTTTTGCAAGACTGGAAAAATATTTAGCAGTGTAAATGTATCAAACGTAGGGAGAATACAGAAAACTAAAATGTATTACCGATAAAATTGATAAAAGAACGGAAAACCCACTTCAGATAAGGAATTAGACGATCGTGATTCTACAATGAAATTACATTCACGTAGCACACTATTTATATACTAAGATATTGCAAAATAAACTCGAAATAATATTCAAGAAATTGATGATTATGACAATTACAAGTATAGCAAGCATAAATTTGCTCTGGACTCGAAAAGTAGTTAATTTTGGATATGGGTGGGATATGTATTAACAACGTACGTTAAGTGATTTTAAAATTAACAGGTACATACGTATGTTTCCAATAAAATATGTATTTCAATGGTAAAACTTTGTAGATATTTTAGATATATGATGACTTTTAAATTCATAAACAATTTGAATCAAGTATGATGGGAAATTATTTTCGTTTCACTCCTGGGAGAGTATTATTTATGTACTATTACATGCACTAATAATTTTGAAATATATATATATATATATAGAGAGAGAGAGAGATCTCATATTTGGCTTCAAATACGCGCGAGTGACGTCGCCAGCCAATGGAAATTTATTCCGCTCTGGTGGTCAGAGCGTATGGCTACGTAAAGTGAACCCTAACCCCCATTCTTTAAAAAGCTTACCTCACGAGAGAAACAAGTGGGTATAGGGACTTTTCTAGAAGAACGCGGGTTGATAAGTTCTTGTTCTCAGTCTATTACGAGAACGCGAGATATTAACTTCTTAATACGATAGTATGTGATTCTATTGGGAAAGTAGTTGCGAGAACAATCGTTGTATATTGAACTTTCTTTCGAGTAGAGACTATAAATTGTTAGAAAGTCACATGCTTTCGAGTAATATGATATGAAGAAAACTTTATTTCATCATTCTTCCTGATTACTGAGGGTCAGTTGAATCGAGGCATCACTGGTATGAACGGTTTCCGAAGAAGTCCGAACATCTGGTACGAGGTCAACGCTTCAACATCAAGACGTCAAGGTATTATGAAGGATTATAGTTCTAGAAGATACTGCAACTAGAGTCGAGGATGTTTGTAATGAATAAGTTATCTAATTTGCAAAGTGGTAATTGTAATGTAAGGGTTGTGTTGCGAATATGATATTTGTGTTTTTGTAATAAATTGTTTGTTGTTCCAAAAGACTGTTGATCTCTTTTATTAATTTATTTTAAGCCTGTAAGTGCAAAAGTAATCATTCAGGTTTGTAACGCTCAACTTTTTATTTATCACGAGTATAAGGATAATAGTAAATGCTTCACGTCACAGCATTTATAATATTGAAATACTCGTAGAAGTGTTGGTAGGAGCTAGGAGTGTGAGCGATCGACTTGCTGATCGTAATATGAGCTAGTACGGAGGAGCGCACGAGTAAGGTAGGTCAGTTCGGGGCACATAATTTGGCGCACCAACGTGAAGGCACGGTATCTTCATGCTCATGAGTTCATAACTCATTTATTTAAAATTTATTTGCTAAAGTCACCTACTTTATTTATTTAAATTTATTGCTAAAGTGAGAGACAACTTTTGGAACAATATTATTTCTTTGTGTGTTAGTTGTAAGATTTTGGAAGGGATATTACTGAATATATTTGTCAATAATACTAAATTGTAATGGAATCCACGGAGGAACGTTTCGTGGAGTATAGGGACAAGCGCGATAGTACTGAGGAAGAGGAAACAGATGACAATGTTTCAAATTTATTTGAGACACTACAGATAAATAGTCCTCGATTCGGTGAATCATCTAACCTTGGGGAAACCAGTACGGGCGTGCAGGCGGAAAGTTTGAGTCAGAGAACATAAACGTGCGAACGGATCCAGTGGCAGTAATTGTTAGAAGGGACGGTGGCCAGGAGACTTCGATAGAACAGAGTCAAAATCCTACAACGTCAAACGTTTCACTGCAGGATTTATTTAACTTAATGACGTCTCAAATGAACGATGTTCAAGATAAATTAAGTAACATAAATACAAATTTAGAAAACAAGATAGGTAATATGAAGCAGGATTTAAAGAACATGGAAAGTAGCATTAAAAACCATGTGGATAGGATGAACGAAAAATTAGAGCATATCAAAAAGGAAATAAAATCAGAGAATAAAAGGAAAATAGATCAAACCGTTGCAAATCAAAATGAAAAGCATGAGCAATTAAAGAAGGAAACTAATCGTCAATTAGTGAGTATAGGACAGTCTATTGATAATGTGAACGAAAGTATAGCTGTTTGTCAGGTAAAAGTGGGTACGTTAGAAACTACAATAACGCAGAATAAAATTAACGTAGAAAAACGTTATGAACAGCTCGATCACAAGTTAGTAGAACATCAGCAAAAAGTAATATCAAAAATGACAATAAAGGATAGTGAAATAGAGAAAAAATAATGCAGCTAGAACAACAATTCGAGCAGAAATTACAAGTGAAATTAAATAAAAAGGAACTAGAATAGGATAATAAATTACATAGTATGCCTCAAAGTAACCCAAAATACGTAACCAGTGTTTGTAGTATACCAATCGATTTAAAATTTAATGGGGATAAAGAAGAAAATCCATTAACATTTTTTTTAATGGTAGAAAATTTTTTCGAGATAAATGTGATTGCTAAACATTTAAAGACACGCTTAGTATATCAAATGATGGAGGGAAATGCTAAGACGTGGTTTGATTCTCTCGGAATTATTCCGATGAGTTATGATAGTTTTCGGGAAACCTTCATGGAAAGGTATTGGAATTATGATATCCAATTTAATTATAAAATCTCCATTACAAAGCAGTATTATCAGCGTTCGATGGGTTCAATGAGAGAATATGCAGCAAAAAAGATTGCCATCCTGAAATTATTTCGTCCCGTTATGGATGAACAAGAGATCATACATTTATTTCATCATTCTTCCTGATTAATAAGACATTTTTCTTACAATATACAAATGATGTTAAAAAGTGTTCCAGACTTAGATCTAGTTAAATTCCAGGATCTTTTAGGAAAATATGATTGTACGTTAGAAGCGAAACCTACTCCTGAAAGAAAAGAAGTAGAAATTAGAGCACTAACAATTAGTGAAGGAGAAAGGGTCGGTAGATACAATGAAAGCAGACCTACATGGTCAAACGCAGCTAGAAATAGACCGAACAGCAGGTGGAAGAATGATGCGAATAAGAAAGAAACCACTACGTGCGCAGAAGCAACGGAAAACAACCAATCCATGAGTCAGGGTCGCGCGAGTACTAGTGGGTTATCGAAAGAAGCAGGAAAGGAAGGACACGAGGGAAACCAGTAGAGTCCGTTGACAGAGGGTACGATGAGGCGGACCAGAAAGTAGATGTACCCGTTTACACATTAAAGTTTATAGAAGATCAGGGTAGTTTGATCGAAGAGGATGTGAAAAATGTAACGAAACAAAGGAAATGCCCTAGTATTAATATCAGAATAGGAGATTGTTGCTATGATGCGTTAATTGATACAGGTAGTGAGGTGTCTGCAATTTGTGAGAAATTATTTGAAGATTTAGAGAGAGAAATGCAATTTCTTGTATTACCATTAAATAAAATACATATACGCAACGCGAATAGTAGTAGGTAAAAAGCTATCAAAAAAACAAACTTTCATTACGTTTTCTATTAACGGAATTACATTTGAGGAGATATTCTTTGTCATACCAAATTTAATTTACCCAGTAATATTCGGAATTGTTTTTTTGGAACATCATAATTGTAGCATAAATTTAAATGCGAATAAAATCATGTTTAGGAAGGAAGAGAATGACAGTAATCCAGTACCTGTAGAAACATCAGAATATGTCGTAGAAATGAATTCGATAGAACTCGATAAATCAGAGGAGCAGATCGAAAGTAGAGTGAATGAAAGTAATGCCATAAATGAGGAACAGAAACAACGTATTAAACGTCTATTAATGGAGAATCTTCAAATATTCACTAGAAGTAAAAAACCTATTAACAAATATCAATTAGAAATATAAGTTGAAAGTAATAAGTCATTTCAAATAAGACAATATCCAATTCCTGTATCTTATCGTGCAGATGTTTCAAAATTAATAAAGAAAATGCTAGCAGATGGAATAATTGAAAAGAAAAATACATAGTATATTAATCCAATCGTAATTGTCAAGAAAGAAAACGAAACATTGCGTTTGTGTTTGGATGAACGATGCATGAACACTCTTATGACTCCACTGAAGGATAAGCCTCTGAAAATAGATGAAATTTTGGCAAAATTCGGTAAGAGTGCATATTATTCACGCATGGATATGAGAAGTTCTTTTTGGCAAATGAATGTGGAACTTAATAGTAGGAAATATTTAGGATTCCAATTCGAGGGGATTACACACTGCTTCACGAGAGTTCCATTTGGCATCTTAAATGCAACTGCTGCATTGGTACAATGCTTAAATATGGTAATTGGGGATCAGTTAGGAGACAACTGTATTATATATGTTGATGATATAGTGCTTAGGTCTAGAACTTTTGATGAACATTTAAAATTATTGAGTAAATTCTTTGAAATATTAAAAAATTCTAATATCTATTTAAATCTGGAGAAATCTCAGTTTTGTACAGATATTATAAAATTTACGAAATAACTAGGGATGGAATTAAAATGTCTGACGATAATATCAAGGAAATTGATAAGATAAGAGCTCGAGAAAAAAAAAGAATTGCAGAAGTTCCTACGTGTTTGCAATAATTACGCTCGGTTTTGTCCAAGTTATGCATTTGTAATGGCTCCGTTATACGAATTACTACGTAAGAATGTACAATGGAAATGGTGCCAACGTATGGAAAAAATCTTTCAAGATATTAAGTTCATGTTCTTAAATAGCATTATGATAGCGCATCCAAATTTCAATTCAGAATTTACATTGCAAACAGACAGCAGTAGAAGCGAAATAGGAGCTGTATTACTACAGAAAATACAGAATGAGGAAAAAGTAGTTTTCATTGTGAGTGGAACTATCAAAGGCGCGGAAACGAGATATACGACGACAGAAATTGAAGCAAATGCAATACTATGGGCAATATCCATGTTCAAGAAATATTTAGCTTATCGTCATTTCACTATCAGAACAGACCATAAAGCATTAATTTTTATGCAAAGATGTCATCACATAAATGATAGGCTTTATAGGTGGATTCTGTGCTTACAACAGTTTAGTTTTACGGTGGAATACTGCAAGGGTAGAGATAACCTGCTGCCTGACTATTTAAGTCGTAATCTTACTAACTCAAATAAAATAGATGTAAATGAACCTATTATTGCCGCAATTGACCTAAATGTATTTCCGAAACCTTTTGATAATTTGAATCAACTTGCAAACTTACAAAATGGAGATGATCGATTGATGGAAATTAAAACTTTTTTGTATGGGAATATGAATCAGGAGAATCATTTTTATGAAGAATTGAATAGAGATCCAGAAAAGTGGAGATTGATAAATAATGTATACAAAATAGGTGTAAAACTTGTGAAATTTATGTATAATATAAGAAATTTATATAATGATGTAAAACTAAATATTTCATTTATTTGTTATTGATGTAACATTTAAAAATATATTGGCTCAACCCATAAACGTTAAAATACACTTAAGAGTTAATAAAAAATTGTTAATGAAATGTAATCAAGTAGTATTAAGTTAATATTGGCACAAACCCTAATAATATGTATGACAAAAAGAAATAATGATATTTGCATGATAAATTGAAAGGCGTTTCTATGTTGCTCATTGTTTTATTGGTATAAAGCTTTTTCGGCTGCATAGCAGCCATCGTCAGTAACATACACTGAAAAATATAAATGTACATAAAATGACAATAATAAAAATAGAAACATAATATGAAAGTATACAATAATTGGGTGAAACAGTATCGAAAGAAGTGTATTTTTGGTTGTTGTTGAAATAAAGAAAGGAAAGAACAATGAAAAATGAATAAAATTTTATGAATAAAATGAATAAATGAATTATTTTTGCAAACATTAATGTATCAGTCTAGAAAATTTTGTAAAAATGATTGGAAGAAGTGCAACAGTACTCAAGAGACAAGATGCGTGTGACAGTGTATTGCAAAAGTGCAAAAGACGCTCAAGCAATATGTCGAGCATTAATTAGTTTCAATCAGTGTAGTGAAAGCTAATTAAACTCTGGAGGAGGGGTATGAGATATATTATATTAAACGAATACTATTAAAATTCTAGTGAAATTGCACAAATATTATGTTTCTTAGTTATATATATAGTAGTTTTATATACCGTAAAGGCATTTAAAAGTATATCGGAAAGTATCTGGAATGGTTTTCCACCATTAGCTATATAAAAATTTATGGCATTTGACCATCCAAAACTATGATATTGATCTCCATGGAATTCTAAAATACGTTTCTCTCCCCGAAATTTTACTTCATGGAACAACGCATTACTACAGAACCGCTTCCCTTGATTAAAGAATTAAGTTGAAATAGTGCCCTAAATCAATGAGTTCGGGACCTCCCGACTTCGCTTTATCACTATCGTATGGTACATCAGGAAAATATGAATTAGGTAAGAATGTATATTTAGAATACTTGAATGGGTAATAATTATTTATCTCTAATTGTACTTTAGGTGCAGAAGTTTGATGGAATTTGTGTATTTATCACTTTCTTCATTTTTATTGTTCGATTTTTATAATAAATATTTCCGATATATTTGTCTCAAAAGAGAGAAAAAGAAATACAAGGCACTCTAATTGTACAACGTATTTCCTTGGTAAATATATTGACTGTTGACTGACAATTGATGAAATGCTCAATATTTTAATTTAGTGAAACTTCACCCGGAGCGCATGGCGCTACCACGGATACCAATATATGCTTTAAACCTATTTTTTTATTGTACTTTAAGACTTCCTTCAACAAACGTATGCATACACTTACTTGCTCTCCTTTTTCATCGTCTTAAACAAAATAAACATAAATACTGTGGCAAACAAGCTTTTATTAAAAAGTTTTTATTTAAACAAGCATTCAAGTAAAAAATAATGTTCAGTAAATAAAAAGCAAAAAAAAGTAGAACAAAAAAGATATCTCTTCCTTGGTCACTCATCAAGTACATAAATGTAGACATTTTTAAAATAAGAAAAATACATTTTAAGAGCTGGAAGTTTTTTTTCAGTAAGTTAAAAGTAGTAGTTTTGTTTCAGAAGTTTTTTTTAATTTTAGTAGATTTCTGAATAGTTTTGATGCATGACGCTTCATGTTTCAAAAATATCTAAATGTATGTACCTTCTAAGTATTACACCTGTAATGGGTTACTAAGGAAGGAATTTTTTTGTAATATTTTTTGTTTTTTGCAATTTTACTGTTCATTATTTTTTACTCTTTGGTACAGAACTTTTTAAATAAAAGTTTGTATAAATTTTTTATTTTATCTCATTTTATACTTTTTAGCATTATAAATTGTGTATTCATGCATTTTATTAGCTAATCTCGCTTGTTCAAATTTATGTGATACTAAAAATCTAATTATTGACTTGTGCAGAATACTAATCCTTAATGCACTCCTGTATAACGGAATGCTGTACCTCATTTCAGGGGACGCTTCTTGGACATAATCGACGAAAGAAATGTCGTAATAAAATAGTAAGTAAAAACTAATTTAAAACACGTTTTTATTTGCGTTAGAGGTCATAGTATTGTATTCTTAAATGTTTGATACACGTTTACCAAATTACAGTTAATTCCTACTACGGAAACTTGTTCAAAACTTACTTGCTTTATGCCAACTAATGAAAAGTGCTAACAAACAAGTGAAGTTAAATAAAAGCTTGTTGAAAGGGGAACTCGGTGTTTTTTATTGAGCATGTCCATGCTGGTCAGATCGCCAATTCCGATTTCCTTTCTGTATCACCTGTCTCACATACACATCTCTTCTCACGAACTTCATCGCCATGTTGATCTATGCCACTGAGTATGCTAGAATCTGACTACTTTCATCAAAATATCATTCTGAGTATACTAGAATCTGACTACTTTCATCAAAATACAGTAATGGTGTAGCTCTTGGTACAGCAATTGCATAATATTTGCATCAATAGAAAATCGACTAGTAGATTTGGAGCGTGATGTTGGAACCCTATCCGTTGCCATCTGCTACAATTGTCCCACTGAACGCCTCATTCACTACCACGCTAGCGTCGCCGTGAGAGGGGCTGGCGAGGTGTGGGCGGTGCAGCGGGAGAACGCTTTGGCTCGTGACAGCCGAGCGACGGACGCCAGACGAAGTTCGAAGGGAAGGGGAGGGAATGACGCATGCGCGTGCCTCCGCTACCGCTACCGCCACTGGCGCTGCTGTCGGTCGGTCAACAAGCGACTACACACGCATGCCACCAGTGTGAGTGGGAGAAGAAAGGTCGTGGAAGAAGTTCGGAAAAACACTACCATGCTGGTTTATTACGACATTTCGCAAATTTACTCAACACTTCTATGATATTCCCATTAAAAATTTTTGCAAACAAATATACTCTCTTCTGTGTTCTCTATTTTAATTCATAATACATCTTCTATCTTCTTTCAAAATTTACATCATAATTTCTTGTTGTCTTGCCTGATATCAGAATTAACGAATAGTCTAAAAAATTCAGTTCTTATTTTCTTAGTTGCATTAAAAAATAACGTGATATTTTTGTTTTCGAAAATGAATATGTCGGTTATTTAAATTCACTCTAAACATCTGGTGATTATTACACGAAAAAATACACAATGGTGATTATTACTCGGAAAGAAAGAAGAATGGTTAGCACGCAGGTTTTCAAAACTTTTATGTGGAGATAGAAACTTTAAGAGTTATTTTCAAAAGATTGAAAGGGGGAAAAGGGAAGATGTGTGTTTGGTCAGGATCATCGATTTATACTCCGTTATTCATCAGAGTTATACATCGTTGGTCAGAATATGGGATCGGCGAAATATTTAGTTTAGGATAGTGTTAAGTATAAAAAAGAAAGGGCATATTTAATAAAGGGTATGATCAATTTAGGAATGGACAATAAATTTAATAATAGAAAATTAACGGAAACTAGAGGTTATATAAACATATTTTGCATTTTAATGAAAAATGTACATGAAATTATATCAATATGAGATGTGGTAGCTCAGGACAATTGATGATGTGTTAAGAGCTAGATAAATAATGTTAAGATCCCTAGAGTGACTACGTTAAGGCGCGGATAGGAAATCTGATTTGGCATCAATAAATTTAAAAAACACATAAAATGTCCTTTCACTCATTATTTTTACCCAGTCTCATCTCCTCCTGCCTCCACCGCTGGAGGCAGTCATCATAACTACTCTCTAGCGGGCAGTTGAAATCAACGGCAACATTTTCACATTCAATTGCTTCATTAACAATTAAATCAAATGCTTATGTGGGAGGTTGGGGAGCAAAAAGACACAAGATATTAAATGTGGGGAGTGAAAAGCGTATGCTAGTAGGGAAGTGAGTTTAAGATCTTGAGGTTGCAAGTAGAGAATCCAGAAGGTCATACAAGATAAAACGATGATTGAAGTGATAGTAGTAGCTCACGGAAGCAATCGTGGAGTAGTCCCTACAGAGGTTCTGTTTAAAGCGATGTTGGCTTAATCATTTTCTGGCGGATTGTACGACAACCGACCATTTTGACCCATTCTCTCCTCAATGAGGAGATTTATTGCACATAATATGATATACAAATTAATTCAAAAGAAACACTGAGGTTTTTCAGAATTATCTAGCAACTAGATGAAGTATGAAGAATAGAATTAGTATAGAGTATAAAAAGAATTTATCTCTCATCAAACTATATTTTTACTAAAATACACGCTTATGGCAAAATAAAGTAAAAAATTAATGACACAAGGATGGGAAATCTTTTTAAATATTTGTTCGCATTCCCGTTTTTTTTCATAAAAAACCTGTCATGTAGCATAATGTAAAACCCATAATGCTAAAAAACGCGAAAAACGCTCGAAATGTTTGTATTAAAATGCAGATTAAATATTATTTTTAATCATCGTAATCTTAACCTGCAGATGAAGATCAATCTACAGATTCAATTGCAGATTAAATATATGTTAGTTATAATGATATTGCGTTCTTTTGGAATCATACATCACTCAATACATAACCAACTCTCGAACTCAAATATGAAAAGATTGATATAAAACACATGAAAGTAAGATTTAAAATACAACCTGAAAACAATAATTAATTTTTAAGCCTAATATTACCTAGAGCTCGACTAATTATATTCTTTCCTGGCCGTATGAGGTATTTAGCTTAGAACACACTGCTTCAGATGGTGAAAACTAATGCAACGGTAATCTCTCATAGTTCGGCAGTGGAGTTGCCTTGAAGACTTTTTATGCGTATCCCATGTCTCTGAGGCACCCGTACAAGGCCAACAAAATCTTCTGGTACTTCATAAGCAACCCTAAATTTCATGTATTCATATTAACAATCTACTGAATCTGATGCAATGAACCAGGTATTTAATGAATCCGGGACTACTGAATTGTACGCAGGTACGTTTTTGTGAATGGTGGACCTCATGCGAATAGACTTCCGGTGCTCTTCAAACATATCCCTCTACCTTTGAGCTTGACGCGTCATCTAGCTGTAAATATTCAACAATTTAAATTTCCATTGTACGAAATTTCTTCTCTAAAAATTTGGGGTACTTATGTCCTTGGAATTTATGTGGAAGGTGTTTCAATCAGGGATACTGTCATTTGAATCACTCTTTATCAATCAATAAATGAAGTATTTTCTTCAGACGTGAATTTTACAACTCCCATTTCTCGCAGTTTTTCCTTGTTGCTTAAATATTTATACATTCATGTTGGCAATGAAATTTGCGATCACCAGAGGGTTCTGTAGGAGCATTTTCGAGCGAGATTCTTCCCTCCGACCTTATTCGGAGGCAAAGACCTCGTTCAACCCTATCCCGTCCCTCCACCCCTCTTTCTTTTCCACTACTCCTACCTCCCACTGCCGCCGCCACCGTCAGTGGACTAAATATAGAGTCAGGTTCGCGCGGAATAGCTCAGTCGCAGACCATCGGAGAAAGTGGCTCCGTGTCGCGTACCGACCAACACCAAGCAATGAAATATGCTCAGCTCTTTCATACAGTAGTACTACTTAAGTCATGAGAAAGACTGCGGTCGGTTTTGGTTACTTTTCCGATGCAGTATATAATTGTAAATATTTGTAAATAATCTTTTATAAATTGATGGTCTATTTACCGGATACCCATTCCGAAATCTAATCCGACAATTAAATGGCAGTAGTTTATCACATCCATAGTAATATAATATATGGGTGACCGAACTTCGCTCGAATAGCTCACAAAACGGTCATAAGAAAAATATTTTTTGCAAAGGGATTCAACACATGGTTTACTTCCTCAGTTATACTGCTGTGTAACCATGAATATAACGAATGATAATTCCATACTGAGACCGTAGATTAAATAAGTGTTTGATTCAATCACGTTCTCAAAATTAATAAAATGTAGAATTCAGAAAAAGTAGCCAGCAGAGGGTGAAGTTAGAAGCATGTTCAAACACGCAGGCGAGCAGAGAGAGTATTTTCCGAAAAGCAACAAAAGATCTTTAGAAATTGTAGGATACAAAAGAACCATAAAGTTACTATTCTTAAAAACCAAAAAGTAACGCCGTCGAATCCCACCCAGATGGAGGACACAGTTCAGACACGCAGCAACATTTAAGGAAAAGAACCTTTGTTAAAATTTATTCTAAAGGACAGCCCGCGGAAGGAACGGATATCTGGGAACATTATTTTCTCTGAACAATAATAAAACGCATCTTAAGTGGGAGCGTCGCAGGATCTCTCTGGGGACGTCGGTCGTGATGGGTCGTGCAAAATTCGAAGAAGAATCGAAGTAGGGTCGCGCCAGACTACTGCGAGAGTGATTTCAAAAGAGGGTCATAGAACATCAGGTCATGGAATACAGCGGAACCCGAAAACAAGTTTAGACAGGCATCGCAAGGGCTGGCACATAGGTAAAAGTAGCCGCGCACTAAAGTAATAAAGGAATAAAACTTAGGATCAGAGAGAGGAAATGCCAGTACAACTGCGCATAAGTCCAAGACAAAGGTATTTGTTCGAAAAACAAAATGGTGGAACAACACACTTCGGCAACAAGCAAAGTCTAGAAACAACGAAAAAACAATCCACGAATCAGAGAGCAGAAGGGGCGGAGCGATAAGCGTCTATTGGTAAAGCGACGTTTCGAAAAAGTTCTTTCAGAAATAACCAATCAAAATTATAGTGGGGAGAGCAGCAAAAGATAAATATTGGGGAGAAGAAATATTAAGTAGGATTAAGTCACATGACCAACTGTTTCGATAAAAAGTGTGGACACAGAGCGTTTTGGAGATTGAGATGATGGAGAGAGGGTGAGATTGAGGGAGAGGAGATTGGAGGAGAGACGAAGAGAGACTATTACGAGACCAATTAGAACATTGCTAGAGAAGACGAGGCCAGTGCGTGATCATCATTTGATCAATTAATTTTCGTTCAACTTCGAGTTGAAATTCATAAGTATGCATTTTACAAAAGTTATTTTATTTGAATTCTAAATTTAAACTTGTTTTATGTTACAAGTTTTAACTTTCAATGACATTCGAGATAAAAAAGTGCGAATCGTGAAAGGTTATCCAATTCGGGATGATGAATAATTAGTTCAAAGAGTGCATCAAATTTAATTAACATTCCGAGATTTGGGAAACTTACAGTTTGGCTCGTGAACAATGTTCTGCGAACTCCAGTGAATTCGATTCTCAAGAAACGCTAAAATTCAGTCGCCAGTGAAACATACGTGACAGTATTACATTTTAAAAATTTTGAAGAATGATCAGTAAAAAGCAGTGCTAGGAACAAGTTCGTAACAAGTAAGAACATCGACCAGGCAATAAGTTGACTCCAGCGAGTAAAGAGCAGCAAAATTCAGAGTTAAATTGTCCGCATTAGAATCATTTTTGTACACTACTGATAAAAAAAGAGCACATTTATTTTTCTAAGTCCCACGCTCTAACCAGTTTTGGATCTGTTAAGTTCGCAACCTCTCTCCTCTTGCTTCCCTTTCGACAGGGGAACTTTCGTTCGACCAATCGTAGGTCTATTTGAAACGGCGCCCATATTTGGAAGACTAATAGTACCGCTGGTAAATCGTAACGAGATAAAATGTTTCATTACACCGCTATTAAAGAAATATTTTGTATTTTTTTATTATACACATTTTGGACTTCTATAACAAAAATATTCTGTATATTCTTGACTTCAATAAACTTTACCATTCTCTATATTTAAACGACATCTCGAGATTCGTTGTCTCGCAAGGTCTTCATANTTCAGTAACAAACGTTTGCGTAATACTGTGATAAAATATAGTTTTTAACAGAATTTGAACATAATTGCAAGATATCGTAGGAATTGGTATAATTCGAATCACAAATTACTTATAAATATTCCTTTAATTTTTTATATTTATACAGTGAAGTAAAGAAATCAAATCTCATTGCCTACAAGTGATGTGTATTGTCGAAAGTAATTTCACATAATTTGCGATTCTCTTACGTTTTTCATATATGTGAAAAGGAATTAAATAAATATAGGAAACGTTTGACTAAAATATGAACTAATAACACAAAATTTTAATTCTCGAGTTATAAATAATATAAAACTACTTAAGGAACAAATAAATTACATCTTCTAGTGACATATTTATCCACGATATAACAATTTGGTAGTAATCGTGCAACCTAAAAAAATAATCAGAGATCAATAATATGAAAACCTCGTTTCAGATATGAATAAATAAAAAAAGACAAATCCCTTTTATTTATTCCAATCAAATTGAAATGTATTAACTCATATTAATACCATAGGTTCTTTTCTTTTTTCATTCCTACTTCTTTCACTCTGTCATTCATTCCTTCTTTCCTTTTCTTCTATTTTCGTTTCTTTCTGTTTATTTTACTGAATTTATAATCCTATCTATTCTGCCTCGTAGTTTCGTGATTCCTCCACGGTTTGTACAGCAACTTTATTTTGCGGTTCACTTACGTCATCCCTGTCCAGCTCGCGGACCGGAAAGTCTTTCACTGTACTGTCAACTGATCCGGGGTTGCTGCGGTTTTCACCAATAGTATTTTCATTAATTCCGTTGTTACTCAGTACTTCTACTTCACAAAAATCTTTGCTACGTTCCCTTTCCATAACAGAATTAGTTTTACTCATTGTATGTTCCTCTGTTAATACCTTATCATTTTCCATACTTTCACCTCATCCTGGAGACACACATTTTCTTTTCTTTCTCCTCCTTTGCTCCATTCTTCTTCTACTTCACCTCTGAAATCCTTGTCGTTTACGTTCTCCGTGTCTGCAGCGTCGCCATTTTTCGACGCGTCAACGTCTTCATTATCACTCTTGTGCTCACTTGTCTCCAAAGTTGAACCATTTTCCCTATCACGTAAAATGTTTGTCACCGCCTCACCTTGTCCTTTCACGGCTTCCGCCAAGTTCAACGGCGCGTCCAACCGCCCGTTCCCACTTCTCCCGCCCCAACTGATATAATTTCACAGTTACTAACCTGTCCATCTGCACTCAGAGCTATAATATTATCCAAATTATTAACACAATTTCGGACAAAGTGACCTACACCCTTGCACCTGTTACAGGTGTTGTCAGAGTCAGATTGACCGATTCAGGAATGTTCGAGTTACTTAATACTACATACGCAAAACGCGTAAATGACTTGATATGAGCAAGGTTATCTGTTAAATCAAGCGACAACTCCCTAATTCCACTCACCACTCTTCCAAATCTACTTAAAACTCCCCGAATGCATACATTATTCAAACTAGGCGAAACATTGTGTAAGTTTATTTTGGTAGTTTCATTTCCAAATCTCGTGATCATTATTTTCTCATTATTTATTTCAAAGAATTCCTTCCATATTAATTTGACAACATTTTCTAAAAATTTTAAGTAAACACAAATACTTCCGCCGCGAATACGGGAAGCGTACAAAACATTCCCACACCCAATTTCTTCCGCTCTTGCCTTGACACAATCACCAACCGTAACGTTCTGAACGTAATCTAAAGGTTCAGCATGCTTAATACTGGGACGTGGGGCAGAAAAAGTCTACCCCTGCACGAGGGCATCGCGCAACGCAAATTGTCAATTTAAATGCACAAGAACACTTAAGGTTACTAAGTAATCAAACTTCGAAAACACTATCGTACAATCTTCCCGAGCACACAAACAATCTGCTCAGTCCGACGTCAATACAGCAACTACCCCTAGACCATCAAACATTGACTATGAGAGAGAAAATATTTGGTTTATTAATGACGTTAGTATTACACATGTTAAAATTGTTCTACAAAGAAAAAAGACCATATTCATTCCAAAATACATATAATCTGTGAATTTCATTAAAATCGTTAGAGGCGTTCTCGAGGAAATTTTTGACAAATACATAGGTATATAGGTAGTACATATATACATATTATTGCTCACTTAATAGTATAGGATAATTGCGAAAGCGAAAGTTCGTGTGAGCACATGTCTATTTAAAAAATCTGGAGTGACTCAACTTTCCAATTACAATTCATAACAGAAACTCGTGGTATTAAACACCCTACGTAACACTAAAAATTTAAGGAAAAAATCTTCAAAAAAGAAATCACATATTATTATTAAACAAGATTACATATTTAATAGACGAATCGATTTCAAAATATTTATCCTCACATTACGTGCTTAACTCCTAAACATCATTATTACACATTCAAATATATCTTCCACAGTAAACCTTTTGCAATAGCCTAATAGGCAGATTTTTAAAAAGTGCCTCCAAGGTAAGTCCTTTTTTCCGTAATAAATTTTCGCTGTATCTCGAAAACGGTGTGACGTTCAGGAATGCGGTTTAGCAATATGTGCGCATAATTAACTGACCAATGCCTCTATGCACATTTTCAAAATTTTGAATTTTTTGAATCCAGAAGTGGAGCGTGGTTTGTAAATGAAGGTATGTGCTGTCCAGAAATAGACTTCTATTCCCAATTCATTCAAAGTCAAATCTCAAGTTTAATTTCGATGCATCAATTTGTTCTTGAGTCGGGGGAACAAAATTCTTAACATACTTACATTCACACACACACATGCGACATTGGACATCATCGCCAAAATTTGAAAATAGACTCTCCTGGTGCCAATTCGAAAACATTCGAAGAGACCGATTACAATACTTTCCTTACACAATCTGTGTAATTTGAAAGTAAAAAGGTTAATCTAAATTATCGAAAAAAGTTATTTAGAATGGAAGGGTTAAAATGCTTCAATTCAAGGGAGTAACTTAAGAATGAAAAAAATTCAAACCTCATCCAAATTAATGATTTCTTTGTTTCGTGATAAGTTAATAGACATGTTTAAATCGTCAAATTAGTTTAGAGTTTACAAACGTTTTAATGAAATGGTTCATCTGCGATTGGAAGGGAATATATATATAAAATTATAGTTATTATTTTCGATCATTCCCTATTTAAGATAGCGATTGAACTTGAGCATCTTCATGACGTCCTTGCACCATTCTTTGTTTCCTCCCAAACTCTCTTCATGTGTTCACCGTGTTCTCTCTTCCTCTCCGCTGTCCATTCCTTTCCTCTTCTTCTTACGGCTATATTTTGTTCAAATTTATGTTTCTTTACAGTGTTCCTAATTTTTTCCCGATCATTGACGTCATTTTCTGTAATGTGCATTTGTCTGAGGTCCTCTTCAGTTTCATTTAACCATTTTGATTTATTTTTGCTGGATTTTGTAATGTCAAATAATCTTTTTGTGATTGTTTTGGTCCATTCTATGTATGTGTCCATAAAACTTTGTTCTCCTTTTCCTGAAGTTGTTTGTAATTGTTTCCGTATGTTTGTATATGTCTGATGTCGGTCTTTTAATCCATATCCCGTCTTTCATTATTGGTCCAAATATTTTTTGGAGGCATTTTCTTTCTTGTTTTTCAATATCTTTAATTTTTGTTTGGCCCTGTATAAGTGTTGTTTCAGCTGCGTATAATGCTTCAGGAAGTACGACTGTATTGTAATGTCTGAGTTTTGCCGTTACTGATATTAATTTTTTGTTTTAATGGTTCCAGGTCAGTTTATAGGCTTTTTGCAGTTTTGTGATGCGTGCTAGGTTTGAGGTGAGTTTGTCCTGATGGTTCGATGATTTCTCCTAGATATTTGAAGTGGGGGACTTTTGATACATTTCCGTAACATGTTACTATGGGGAGGTTATTTGATGGTGACCGTTCTATGAATTGTGTTTTTTCAAAGGAGATTAGAAGGCCAGTTTTCTGAGCTATTTCATACAGTTTTTCTAGAGCATGTTTTGCTTCTTCTCTGTTGTTTGAAATGATGGCGAGATCATCTGCAAAGGCCAAGCCTTTGATATTCATTCTTAGATCTTTTCTTTTACCAATTTGTATTCCCTTAACTTCTTTTTCCCATGTTTTAATTACTTTTTCTAGGACTACATTAAACAAGATAGGCGAGAGTCCATCACATTGGCGAACTCCTATATGTATTTCAAAAGGTTCAGAAATTTCTCCCATAAATTTAACTTTGGCTGTGGTGTTTGTGAGTGTTTGTTTAATGATTGATCATATTTTCCTGTCAATTTTGAATTCTTCTAGTGTATTGAAGAGGGACTGCCTATCAATTGAATCGTAGGCCTTCCTGAAATCGACAAAGATCTTATCTGTAAAATAGTCTTCAGGTTCCAGATTTGTTCAATGCAGGAGCGTCCCTTACGGAAACCAGCTTGGTATTCTCCTATCTGTGTGTCTGCTTGTTGTTCCAGTCGATTAAAGAGTGCTTGGGAGAGGATTTTATATGCAACTGGAAGTAGAGAGATCCCTCTATAATTATTTGGGTCCGATTTATCACCTTTCTTATGTAGAAGATGGATAATTGCACATTTCCATTCTGATGGGATTTGATCAGTTTACCAGATGTCCACTATTATTCTATGTATTCGTTGTGTGAGGTCGATGTCGTGTAATTCCCAGAGCTCTGCAATGATCCCATCTTCTCCTGGGGCTTTATCATTTTTTAACGATTTGATAATTTTTGTTATTTCTTCTAGAGAGGGTGGGGTAGAATCTGGGTTGGATGTGGGTTTTTCAAATTAGGGTTTTTCTGTGGGAGGGTCGCAATTGAGAAGTATTTGGAAGTAGTCTGCTAAAATTTGGCAATTGTTCTTTGTGTTAGTTTCCAATGTGCCATCAGGTCTACGAAAGCACAAACTTGGTGGTCGATATCCTGTTATTTTTTCCTGAACGACCTGTAGAAGTTCCTTGTGTTTCTTATAAAATCCTGTTCTATTTCCTTCATCCAATTATTTTCGTACTTACTTTTTACCCTGCGAACGGTTTTTGATGCTTTTTTCTAATCCTAATGAATTCCTGCCATTTTTCAAGTATTTTGTTACTGTTGTAATTGTTCCATGCTTTAACTCTTTCATTTATTGCTTGGTCACTAAGGTTGTTCCGCCATTTCTGTTTTCGCTTACTTGTAAGTTGACCTAGTTTCACTACTTTCTTCAAAATTTCTTCAAGCTCTTTCCATCCTGTGGTGTTTGTTTGTTTGATTTCTTGAGCTATTTTTTGTTTGTTAAGTTTTAAATATTCAGGGTCTGGTTTAAAAGTTTGGTTGGGTCATATTGTCTTTCTATTTGGTTGGAGTTTGATTTTTATTTGTAAAAGGTGATGGTCCGACTCAAAGAACCCTTTCCTTGTCCTTACATTTAGAATTTCTTTTGAATTGTTTTTGGAGATTGCAGTGTGGTCTATCTGCAATTCACCTAGAGTAGTGTTTGGTGAATTTTATATATATAAAATACTGGCTGACTGACTGACTGACTGACTAAACACGAAATCTCAGAAACTACAAAGCCTACAAACTTGAAATTTGTCAGATAGGTTACTCTTAGGGAGCAGTCATCCGCAAAGAAACAATTTTTTGAAAATCTATGCCTAACGGGTTGAAATGAAGGTTGGAATATTTTATGTATGTATCCCACCATAACTCTGGAGTACCTGGAGCAATTCCAATCAAAGTTAATTCACAGATGACTGACTAAATGACAACAAGCTCTGTGGGTGTAAGACATCCCTTGCACTCATTCAGAGGGGGTGAGAAGGGGATGACATGCAAAAATAATGGGAAAATCCTATATTAGATTCGAAACCATAGTTTTCGGTGGCGTTGGGAAGGATAAGGACGTCTCAGATTCTTTTTAATTTAATAATCAGTCCGCATTGCAGATAATATACCCCTAGCATCCGTAGGGTAGGGGTGGGAATGAAGGACAGGTAAAAAAGGCCGATATTGGTGTTGAATAAATCATTTTTTGGACCGCTAAAGTGAAGTGACACCCTCATTGGCAGATAAGTACACGATCATCCCTATATGGAGTAAACACTCTTTGTGTTGAGTGAAATGTAAAAATAATCGAAAGTGACAGATATTAGTGGTGAGATCGTAGTTTTTGGGGTCGCTGAAATTACTGGCGACATTCTAGAAGACGTCAAAGTCATCAATCAGCAAGTGTAAACTCCAGCACCCCCAGGAAAAGGGATGCCATGAAAAGAATATCGAACATGACATAGCAGTGACGAGTCCATAATTTTCGGCGTCGCTGAGGTGATAGTGAAATTCCGATATCATGTAAGTCTTAAACAGCTGTCATGAAACAATCACACAACTAGCACCCCTTGGGTAGGGGTGGGGGTTGAGGGTGGATATGGGCTTATGGATAAAAATAATTGAAAACTAATATTGAAATATAAAAAAATTAAAATGCATTCGATACACAGTTTTCCGATTGATGAGATGTTTGAACAATTAATGCCGTTATGTTCAAGATATGAAATGTGAGTGCTGTATTCTTAGAACTGGGGGTGGAAGGAGCGAAACGTAAAAAGAACGCATATGTTATTGTGTATTCTGAAATGATTAAACGTATTTCATAACGTATTATGACATTATGAATTTACGCGAACAAAGCTGCGTATACTCAGCTAGTAACATATATTCTTCACAGCGATCTTGAAACTTATGGATTCCACGTTCATATTGTTCATTTTACAATATATGGACGTCTCACTTCCGTTCCACTTCACTCCTTGAAGTGGTTCCTTCATATGGTTTGAACTTAGACTTAACAGCATCGGAAGTTTAATCATTCATTTCAGCAACACCGAACTCTATGGATCCGTCACTAATATCAGTCATTTTTTTAAACATTTTTCTTGTCACGTCCTTCCTAAGCCTCACCTCTAGAGGTGTTGTGCATTGTGGGGGACTTTCCACCGATATGTGTCATTTTCGATAATTTGTACAATGCCTTTGGGGTACAGGGATTTATAGGGGCTAATCGTGGACTTCGTCATCGGGAATGTCAATAATAATTTCAGTGTCCCTGGAAACTATGATCTCAACTCTAATATCGGTCATTTTCAATTACTTTTTCATTTCTTCTCGTCACTCCCTACGCAAATATGTTACATTTCACGCAAAGAGTGTATTTCCCCCAACGTGGGCTTAAGCTACACTGACAGTGTCCCAGGGCAGTACTCAGGGTGGAGGGGTATGTTGTCTCTCAAGGGGACTGGTTGGAACTGCGCAGATGTGGTGTCGTTATCCATCTCAGCCGCACCGGAAACTGTAGTATCAAATCTAATATTGGTTTCGCAATGAAGAAATTTTGATTGTTTGTACCTTCTCAGTAACTCCTTCACTGTACTATATGTCTTAATTATAGACAATCATTACAACTGCAGAATTAGTGGTTCTGCATTATGCCTTTATTACATTTGATTACTAAATTACCAACACGTTTCGAGGTATGTTGTCCTCTTCATCAGGGCTTGGATTGTATGAACATAATCAGTTACATATCACATTAAAATCACATCATATTAAAACGAGTTACATTTTAGTTACATGTCACTTTAAAATTTAAAATATTCTGGAAGGTTGACAGAGAAGGTGGAACTATCAATCTTCCAGAAAATTTTAAATTTTAAATTCTAATGTGATATGTAACTGGTTTTAATGTGATTTTAATGTGGTATGTAACTGATTATCTTCATACAATCCAAGCCCTGATGAAGAGGACAACATACCTCGAAACGTTGGCAATCTAGTAATCAAATGTAATAAAGGAGGAATTGTGAACCAATAATTCTACATGTGTAATGATTGTCTATAATTAAGACATATAGTACAGAGAAGGAGTTGTTTACTAATATTGGTTTCTTCAGATGTCACCTCCGTCCCAACCCACCCTATGTTTGCAAAGGATGTCTTCTCCCCTCATTGTTTGTTGACACATAGTCAGTAATATATGTAGCAAGATTGGTTGACATTACTCCAGGCATTCCAGAGTAATGGTGGGATATACATACGTATACACCCAAAGATGTTTAGAATAATCTTGGTTATAAAGTAACTACACATATAAATATTCGTTAATATAAATATATTAGTTATAATTCTGTCTTGCATATATACTCGTATGCCCTACATTGAGTTGATGGGCGATCGTTCATGGAAGTTAACTCAAATAAAATATTGTTAAGTTTTAAATCTATGTTAAGTTTTCTTTTAGTTTTTAAACCACAAACAATCACAAAAGAAGTTAAGAAAAAATTTTGTACGCTTCCGCGGCCAACGTAATTGGTAACCTGATTGTCTACATGATTCTTCGTCCGTTTGTCTGAAATCAACATTTCGGCCTTGATGTTGGAGTCTACCGAAGGTTGGGGTGAGATGAAACATATTTTCAAGTAAACAGACGCGGTGACACGCGGACAACCAAGTTACCAACATTGAATGAATTATCGAAGCTCACACGCTACACACCATCTGCTAATGAAGCTGTGTCAAGTTCGTAGGGAAATAGAATGTCGTCTCAAACATCATATCTGATCTCTTGCGGGAACAACATTTTGAATAGCGGGCCACCAGGAACGGCTCTTTCTCCGCTGATGCAGTCATATGTTTTTTATGTTTATGATAAATATTTACCACGCTTTTTACTGCATATGCAGAAACTATTAATCAGAATCTCTCAAAGTTTTAGATAAATTCATCGAATACTCATTTTTATTTCGTTACCGACACTCCGTTGAATTTACTTGAATTGCAGATTAATGATAGGTTAGTTATTGTTCATGTAGAAGTACAGAATAAACAATTTCACAAATATACTATTATTCAACGAAAGTGGGAGAATGTACGATTCAGCACATGTAAATTTAAAAAATGAACAAATTGTTCCTTTATCTTCACATTCAAAAATCTCTGTTTAAAATAGAACTGCAGACGTCGGACGTCTTTCACTCATCTTCGAGACACAGTCATAGAGGATCTATTTGAAAAAAAAACAGTTTTCTTTCCGTTGTTTCGTTTCAATTAGCAGTCCCCGTCTCCCTTCACACACCTGTTGGAATGGAGTTCAGCCTATTCTCGTGGCGCCTCTACCACGTGCCGAAACAAATGACTGCTCTTGCACCGGGCAAGATTTGAGTTGAATGCACAAGAGATTCAAGAGAATTAGATTGACGACCTGTCTTATTAGATTTAGATTGACTCACCTTCCGGGAGAGTCCAGAAAATGTGCATGAATTTCGATAATCAATTATAATGCCCGGCATTCTCAGTTAGAGTAGGTTACATAGTTTTGATTGATAATGGGCTATAAGTATTTTTCCTATAAATAAATTACGTTGGAGAAATTAATGTAATAATTCGAGTCTGTGAAGTGTTTAAAGCCTAGTATCAATATGAAATTAATAGAAAAGTAAAGTACAGAGTTCGCCAAAAATGTATTCACTCTTTGTCAGACTATATCGGGATACTGATATAGTCAATTGATTTGAATTACGCGTATGTTGTAGTATGTCGTTCGATCACCAGATGGCAGTAGTTTCGTCACGATAGTGAGAAAAAAGATCACTGGAGCACGCTTGACGTTCGAGAAGCGAAAATGCATTCTGAAGTGGTTTATGAGGTTTGATAACGTCATTGAAGTGCAACGTCAGTGGAGGCGGGAGTTCGAAACTGAACCCCCAACACGCCTAACAATAAAACGCATTATTGACAAGTTTGAGGCGCATGGAACGATTTGTGGTATTCATAAAGGAAATAAAATGAAAAATAAAAATGAGAAAAGGAAGACCGCGTACAGCTACAAGTCCTGTTTCGTCGGCTGTCGTGTTGGAAAAGTTTCTTACTTCTCCACAGAAGTATGCTACGTAATATACACGAGAAGTGGGGATCAGCAGTACAAGTGTACTACGAATTCTGGAAGGCGCTAAGTGGAAAGTTAACATCCCACGATTACCGCGCGCGCTTAATGATGACGATCCTGATTGAAATTTTGCGAATGGTATCAGCGAATAGTAACAAAAGACGAACAATTTGTGATGAAGGTAGTGTGGTCAGATGAGTCCCAGTATAAACCTAATGGAAGAGTGAATTGACATAACTGCGTCTAATGTCAATCGGTAAAACTGTACCAGAAAATCCACATGTTGATGTGGATAACGCGGTCAATCTACCAGGGGTTCATGAGTGGTGTGGACTATCATCTAGGGACTTAGAATGACCCTTTTTCTTTGATGACACTCTCACTGGAGAAGTGTATCGGGAAATGTTAGGCACATCAATTTTATCAAGGGTACGTGCTCTTTATGGAGCTGATGATATATTCTACCAACAGGATGGGGCGCCACTACACTACCACCTAGCCGTGTGAGTTTTCCTGGATGGCTATCTGCAGGGACTTTAGATTGGACGAAATGGACCCATTGAGTTCCTCCCACAGGCGCCAGATCTAACCCCTAAGGACTTTAACTTGTAGTGAACAGTGAATCTTCAAGTCTATCGACAAAAGCCGCACCCACTGGAGGATCTTCGCCGGGAGATTATAGCGGCAAATGCAGAGCTCTCCATTGGAACATTGACTGCCGTAGCTGTGGTGACCGTTCGTCGCTGCGTTATGTGTCTGGTCGCCAACGTTTGAGTATCTAAAGTAAGCTTGCTTAACTGAAGACAGTACTACAATTGTGATCAATATTTCAATTCAAAACAAACACAATAAAAAGTTTTTCTTTAAAGTATGTGGACATTTTTTGTCGGACTCTGTATATCCACTCTACATGCGTTCAACCAATACAACCATGAAAAACAATGTAGAACAATATAGCGACGTCAAATCTCTAGACGCTTGAACGTGCAAGTAATGGAACGTAAACGACTGAACAAGAATGAAGAGAGCTAAATTGGTTTGAATTTTTACATATCTTTTTACAGAATTGTGTTGTGAAGATATCTATACTAATAAAAGTGAATGCTATGGAATGTCTGTGACATGAGAATGAGAAAAAGTAATCGATTAAATTGTCTGAAATTTCGAAGGTATCTTATTAAGGATCATTGCTAGTGAAATGAAAGGTATGATTAATATTGATGAATTACACGAGCAGAAAAACTATTAAAACTGGCTGCTAATCAGTATATGTGGAACTTCACTTGCATGACTGTTTTTCTATGAAACTTTACTGATGAGTCCGCCAAAGTTCGGATGCATTACGTGAGGTGGACCATCTACAAAACGTATAATGTAAGTGACTGAATCGCGGAAGCAAAATTATATAAATGCTATGAAACATTGTTTTCAAGCACATAAACTAAAAGTGAAATGAAAACCAAAGAATTCAGAGGTCATAATTATGTGTTTATTTAGCATTAACTATGTGCATAATGTACTTTCCTCGTACCTGGATTTTATAATAATTCGTAATAACGTACGTATTCGTAAAACATGCGGCACGGAAAACTGTGTATTTTTGATGTTTCCTATGTCGTATTTAATTATTTAAAAAAGGGAAAATTTAATATCCAGAAAATAGAGAAATATAGAAACTGACATAATTTCAGAATCCATGCTTCATACTTATAAACAAATGCGTAACGTGAAAATGGGTCTGTTTGCCACTTGATCACGACTAAACCACTGGTCCAATCGTGATGAAATTTGTCAAGGAGATAGTTCAGATGTCCAGGATGAACATAGACTAAAGTTTTTAAAATAATTTGTGGTAAGAAAGAGAGAAATAGTTCTTTACAATAAATGTCGATAAAATACGAGGAAAAAGTTACATTCGCGTACACTGTCTAAACGGTTAGGTGACAACTAAGAATGGCGATATTGTTTACCTGAAAGAGTTCTACAAAAAAAGACCGCTACTACATATGTCTACCAACAAAAATTAACCTAAATTATCGATAGAACATTATTAAAAATAGAGGTGTTAAAATATTTCAAATTAAGAGAATAATTTATGAAGGAAAAACACAATGATTATCAAATTTAAAGGGTTATTTGTTTTATGCATTTATAAACGATAAAAAACGTCTTTAAATATTTATTTATTTATTTGTCTTGACTGTTGCCAATATCCTTGTCTATGTCGCATAAAGCAATATAAGGGCCTCTGCTATTTGACAAACCGTATAATTATTTTTTATCTATTCTTGATCCTCCCTCTATACGCCGTCCTAACTCCATCTATCTTGCCAACAAATTCCATATAAAGTGCATACTTCGTCTGCGTGTCAATTAACGTGTTTTGTGCTGTCAAGTTTAGAATATCTTCCTTCCCATATTCTCTAATGTAGCATGCCCGTTCAGGCGCATAAAGTGGACAATCCCACAACATATGCTCAGGGGTTTCTCGCACTAATTCACAGTCACACATGTCATCGTTAGTCTTCCCAAAACACTTTAAATATTCCTTGAAATTTCCGTGGTCAGTTAGAAATTGTGCAACAACCTTGGTCAGCACAAACCATTTCTTATGCTTCTCCGCAGATCGGACATCAGGTGTACACCTGTACGTGCGCCGTCCCTTTTGTGTCATTTCCCACCATTTTTGCCATGCTTTCATTAAGGTCTCTGATAATTTTCTTCGTGATGTTTTCTCGTTCTGTTGTAATTCAATGTTGTTTACCATTATCTTATCTTGTTTCATGATGAATCGATAATTTGTCTTCTGGACGAGGAGATCTATTGGGAGTAATCGTAAGTCATGATCTCTATTCTCATAAAGCAATCTGCACGCGCTTGCGTATGTACGCCAGAATACTTTAGATTTTACAAGAATTGTAATGAAATGGTGAAGCCATGTCAAACCTCGGATTGGGAAAATTCGACCAACGCGGCTCCCACGAGATGGTGTATACAGTCACGTTTTGTGTTAAATTGGTATTATTATGAATTTGTAGAATTAAGATGTTGTACATATGTTTTTAAAGAAACAGTAAGTGAAAGTATTTTGTTCTTACCATATAGATATACTTTATTTTTTCCGATTAAATGTAGAATAATCTAATACAAATCCCGGGCAATACCGTGTTTTTATTAGAACCTGGGGCAAGGCCGGAGTTAGTTTTATATTAGAACCTGGGGCAACGCCGGGGAAAATAAACTAATACTTAATCTTCTGTATAAATAAAAATTAAATGCTGTTCGTTGGTAAGTGCATCACTTGAGAACGGCCGGACCATCTTCTTCGTTCTCGCCTCCTTCCGTTCAGAGGGGTCGGCATTCCTAATCTTGAGGCGCCACTTGCTTTCTTAAAAACAGCTGGACCGATTTGGCTATTTTTTTAAAATGTTCGTAATGGTCTGAAGAAGTTTTCTAGGTTAAGAAAAATTGGAAAATTCGTGAAAAACAGAAAGTGCTATTTTCTACGGGATTTTTGTATGAACTCAAGATCATAAGTCACAATTTGAACGATGGATATGCGTAATTTTTTTGTTTAGTTTGTTATGGTTCTGGAAAAGTTTCCTACAAAAATTAACCGAAATTATTAATAAAACTTTATTAAAAGTAGAAGTGTTTAAATTCTTCAACTTAAGAGAGTATATTAAGAAGGAAAAAATTAATCATCATTAAATTTAATGAATTATTTATTTTGTGCATTTAACAAACATAAAAAACCTCTTTAAATCGTAAAATTTTGACGAATAGTTTACATTTTAGAAGAGTTTTAATAAAATGATGCAGCTGCGTCATGCTTCGGAAGCTGCTGTCGCGACATGGTGTTGTGTATACAGTAAACTTTTGTATTAAATTAGTATTATTATGAATTTGAAAAGTTAGGATGCTGTACATGTTTTCAAAAATAAGTAAGTAAAGGTATTGTGATCTTACAATGTAGATCTTACTCACCTCTTACATCAAAAGAAAAGTGTGTCCCGAAATTTGAAATTGAAATGTTGGTCGCCCTAATAGGATTCCAGCATCTTCAGCAACATACAATTGAATTATCCACACAAACCACATTTCGTTCATTACTAATTTCGTATAAATATCTAGTATATGGACTAGCAATCCAATTTAATTCTCATTTATCTCTTTTAATTCTCATTCTCATTTAATTCTCGTTCTCGAGAAAAAACGTATTTTCAATACTTTTTCGCACGTGGGTCATTCTTTTCAAAGTCGACCAACAAAATCTCCGATTCATCTAAAAGTATCTTTTCCGGTTTGTATTCTCGAAAAACACAGGAAATTCTTCTAAATATATTATTTTTATCGATATTTTGCATTAAATAATAAAAAAAACAGTTTTTTGTGAAAATAGGACCTACCTGTTTCAATTTTTCGAATCATCTGCACGGGTAAGTCTTATTTTCAAGAAAAATGTTTTTTAATTATTTCATGCAAAATATTGACGAAAATATTATTTTTTTCCCTTAGTTTTTCAACAATACAAACCGAAAAGAAAAACTTGCAGATGAATCGAAGATGGTTGGGAATTTTGTTGGTCGACTTTGAAAAGTATGACTCATGTACAGTTCATATCTGAGACGTTCATATCAGAGACGGTCCTACCGTTTGGCGAAATAGATGTCTCCATAGGTCTCCTCTCTTTGCAGTCTCGTTCTTACTTCGGAATTTTGTTTCTATTTTTAGGTAGATACAAATCAAATCAACAGCGTACTTTAATATAATCATTCTACGAACTTTTAAAATAGTCACGCATGTAAATAAATTTCGCAACCTCATTCTATAAACATTACATAGTTTAGTGTTCAAACCAATGTTTTGCTGGCAATCTTGAGGAAAAGATGACGTATATAAAATTAATTTTAAAATTAATCTTCCTGTGTGTAAATTGTTTCTTCTGATTCTTCATCAATAATTTTGCTTTATCAATTCAATCTTATTTTAATTTATTTAAAAAGATTAAATATTAGTTCATTTCTTAGATTAAAATAGTATATTGTTGTATCTCCCCAACAGGATAATGACAAAAAATAAATAAATCAAAGTTTTTATTAACAAAAAAGAACAGTAACAAACAAATAATCTTGAGCACGTCTGTGACCACTACTGCTGGTCGTAAATCCCGGCTCCTTGTGTCTTCTCGTGATTAGTCATTCCCGGTTGCGTGAATCGAAACCCTGATGCATAACAGTGCCTCCCACCACAACGGACAGAACTCAGCGTTTTCATTGGTTGCCCATGTCCCCGACTCCACAACACCTGAAGCCAGTGCGCTAACAGACCATCATTCAAATTACCATATACGATGACATTAAATGTTCTATTTAGAAGAGAAAACAAATAAATTATAACGCAACCCCGGAATAAAGTGGAATACTATTTGATCCTTAGCCTATAAAGTATAACACAGATTACTCGACAAATGCTATATTTCGACAAATAAAAATATGAATTAAGATGCATTTAGTTTTTAATACTATTAAGCTTCTTTCAACGGATAATTTTTTCCGGAAAAAAAGAAAAAGAAATGTTTGCAGACTTGAAGTACAAACTTTGGGACTGATTTATACAATTAATTTTACATAATATTAAAATGGGTTTATGAAGCTTATGAAGCATTCAATTTGGCATTGTAATGGAGTACTTAGTTACTTAATACACCGCTTATGTTAATAATGAGATATTTGAAGAAAAAAAACCTCTTTTTACACAACGGCATTGTAATCTTGGTCTTCATAACATAAAGGAGATAGGGTTTCTTAAAACAACTAACTGATAGATTAGGAGTTTATCGTTGTCGGATTTCTTTACCATACTATGGAAAATATTAAGCCCGAAACATTAATAACTTTTATTGAGGTTCAAGGACTTCAAGAATTAATTATAAGACAATTCAACTCTATTTGAAATATCACCCAATGTTGCCAAAGGAGGGTATGAGCTTCCCTAATATTCTAAGCTTAAAAGTTGTAAAAAATATCGTTACTGTTAAAAATCTCGGGTTTTTTAAGGGTTTCTTTATTGCTCTCGTATAATGTGTCGTATTATATAAGAAAAAAAAATTCTGAGTATATTGTTAGTAAATGCCATATTAATGATGTAGTGTTCAGTACATGCAAGGGTCTATGAATACATTAATTTACATTACGCGTCATTATTCCCGTTCCCCACAAAAACAATCAAATGCATTTGTGTTATGCTCAATTTCAACCAAAACATTGATAACTGCTTGTACTGCAGTATATGCTCTAAATTCAAGAATGATAAGTAGTGAACAAGATTTGATTGTATTGCAACAAACCAATTACAATATTTTTTATAAAAATAATGATGCTTATTGTAGAATTCTGATTAAACAGAACTTATTACATATGCAGTTCATAATACACGATATGATATAGGAGCTGAGAGGACTTGAGTATACAAAAATTCCGCACTGCAGTTTCTCTTTAGAGTCATGTTCAGAGGGTCCTAGGGGGTAGAAAAAGTGCATGTTGCCGGTACCACACGTGCTGGTTTAGGGGTAGGGGGTGGGGGTTGAAAAAATGTTGCGCGCGCTGCGCTTTTTCACTAAATCGTCTATAGTAACTATTAAGTAACTATTGATGGTGTAGAAATGTTGATCATGCCAATTTTTTCTCTTTTTATCCTAATCAACTTTTGTTATTTAGAATGTAGTGGTAAAATCAACTGTTTTCGCCAAAAACACGACATAAGTTGAAAAATATGTAAATCCAATTATCCTCTCACTAGTGATTTCTCTGAGACCACTTGAGTGTGCAAAAATTCTGCATGGTTTATCCGGGTTTTAAGATACTTTTATACCGAATTTCAACAGTAATTGTGGTGTAATTTACACGATACGATTCCTCAAACATTCAAATGCACTTACACCTTCATAATAGTATTACGGATATCTGCTTCATACAACATTTTATTGGTTACTTGAAAATATTTCGATCGATTAGGGATGAAAATATCAGAGGACCGTAACATGTGATATAACAGAGTGAATCAAGTTACGTTATCTCTCAAAAAGAGTTATTTAAAAATTAAAATAGTAACAGAAATTGCAAATTATTTAAAAATATACATGTCATAAGTTTTTAAAAACATTTCGTACAATTAGGAAAGGAAAAATCAAAGGAATATTATACATGTTACAAAAAATGCCAAACAAGTGACGTTGCCTTCCGTATACAAATACACACGTTGAATTCCTCATACGATTCAGTCTCATGCGATACATGTTTCTTGATTGAGAACTACGTTTTACTCTTTATGCGTTATTATTTTAATTATTCTTTACATGTCTTAAGAATAACTCTTTATACGTATCATATATTATAATTCCTCTTCCTTTTTACTAAAAACACGTTTGAAAGAAGCTTGATATTATTAAAATCTAAAAGCATCTTTATTCATATTTTTACAGCAAGTATTCGTCGAAATATAGCATTTTCAGATAAATAATGTGTATTACACTTTATTCTCTGGAGATCAAATAATATTTAGCTAATAGTATTTTATTCCGGAGTTGCGTTATAATTTAATAGCTTTCTCTTTTCAAATAGAAGATTTAATGTCATCGCACTGCCTCTGGATGTATATGGCAATTTGAATGATCGTGTGTTAGCGCGCTGGTTTCTTGTCTTGGAGTCGGGGACATGGACAACTAATGAAAACGCTGGGTTCTGTCCGCTGTGGTGGGACGCACTGTAATGAATTAGGTTTTCGATTTACGCCTCCCGGCTTCGGGAGTATAAGCGGAGCGCACCGTGCTGGCCGGGCGTCTTAGGCGTGCGATGCTCTGTAATATTCGTGGCTAGCTGGCGACCGCGTGGACGACGGTGCTGAGCGAGGTCGGCGGCGGCAGGCGAGGGCCAAGCTGAGCCCGAGTGCTCGACTCATCGCTGAGTGCCCGTCGTGGCGTCGGCAGCTCGCCTTCTGGACCCGGTGGCGATGTCGGCGGCGGTTGCCGACAGTGGTGGCACTCCGCCCTTATTGGCCCGCAATGGCATGACCGCTGCTGCGCGCTCCGAGTGCCTGCTCCCGTAACTTGTGTGGTGTCAATCACCACATATATTATATAATTTTATTACATATTGGTTCTATTTTGGACTATGGGATTAATTTTTGCAAAGTTATCTATTCCCAACGCTCTTCATCTAAGTCTTTGAGTGGTAAATGATAAAAGTGTATTTCTAAAATTTATTCGTGTCCAAAGTCAGCTAGAATAAATGTCAGTTTTTCGGTTAAACACTTCGTCAATTTGCTTTGTATTTTATATTATAGAGTTTTTGTAAATTTTACGTTAAAATACATGTTAATACAGCGAATTTTTTTCCTTTTAAGCACTTGAAGGTAAGAAATTGTTATGTGAGTCCTAATGCCACCAGCGCTTTCAATTATTTGACATAATTTTGGATTCGAATTTTTTCACGTTAATCCATAACAAAAACGTCTGGATATCTAATAATAATGATATATGATGTGCCTCGTAAATTGGATTTTTATTTATCTCATTTTTTTCGTTAAGAGTACTTTCTACATAAAAGTGTACCGTAAAGTGTCGTAAAAATGCCTTAGGGGTAGGCAGTTTGGTGTACAAGGAAATATTTGACATGTTGCTTTTGTCTTCTCTTAATATTACAAGTGTTAAAATGCAAGATAACAAGAATTCCCATGCGAAGCCGGGATAGAGTACTAGTAAAGAATTAGCCTAATTAAAAATTCACTTTGAAATTCAGTATGTTCTCAATAACTTTCCCAGAGGAAGTTTTATCCTGATCCAAAATAAAAAAATGATTTCATGCGATTTCATTGAAAGGATATTATTTAAAATAATGTTAACATAAAATATTGTTTAACATAATTGATGTTTTTTTTCTCGCGCAATTTGTATTCAAATATCCTCCCACAATAATTAGCTTCGTATCTATTGCACAGTATTGATGGGTGTTTCGTCGACATGAATGTAGTGAGATGTTTCAGTTCGGCACGTAATCTGTAGCACTGAGAGGGTTGATTTTTTTTTTTTTTGCTTCAAACCACAGTAGCGTTTTTATCGATCGACCAATTGATTTCTTCGCTGCTTTGAATGGTAACTCAATCTTTAAAAAAAAGATCATTATAGCAATATGTACTAGGACTTTGAACTTGTGAATAAAGGAAAAATATTACCACAATAGACAAGGAAAGGTGGGTCTACCTCTTAGTGCCCTGTCGGAAGGTATTTTCCTGGACGCAGGTAAAGGGACGTGGGGTTTTCTCACACGTTTTGTCGTGTGGGGTTTTCTCGCTGTGGATTTTTCTCACAGATCCATTCTGAATGATTTTACGGTGGAAACACTATGCCCTTCAAGTTGGAAGACTCTCTTATGATTTCTTCTCAATGCAATGAAAATTTGTTCAAATATTTATTAAATGAGTATCATTCAGTGACATGACCGTTCCTTGCGTCACAATGTTAAGAACGAGTAGTAATTTACTGGGAGGAATTGAAGTGTACGTTGGTGTAGCAGTTTAATGACAGTGTATACGAAACTCTCGAAATTAATTAATTCAATTTTGGACTTCGTTAAATAAAATTCTAATGCGTAATTTCTGTCTCAGAGATGTTCTTACACGACGTTGAAAGTCCAAAGTGAGTTCCAAGCCAAAACATTTTCCATTAATTTGGCATCAGCTGTTCAAAGCGATTTTCATAGATTGCTCCGTGAATTATTTATTACGTCAGGAATTCAATAAGCGAATCGTGATCTGCAGGGTGGGAAATGGCGTTCTCTGGGGAGGGAAGGTTAGCTGCGTTGGAGGTGATGAATTCCTGGTTTCGCCAAATAAATGAAATTAATTAAATAATTTGCAAGATGTTGCAAGGTTCAATGGGGTGTTATTAACCGTATAAAGTTTTTTCGGGCTCATTGCAGCTATCATTAGTACTAAAATAAGATACAAGGAAAATTAAAAACACAATATTGTAGAGAAACGTAAAATATGAATTCCAGAAACGGAAACAATCTGTAGGAACATGCGTTCCCAAGATTGTGAGGAGGTTTGGCGAAATTCAACTAGTAACTGCCGGTCGGGGGCTTATAAAAGGTAACTGATCTGTTATCTGGAGGAAAGTATTTGCGTGGGGGAGGGCTTGGCAGGGAGGAAGTTAAATGCTATTTTTAAAAGAGGAGACGAAACATCGGAAATTTTGTGATTTAGAATGGCGGAATTTGAAATTTTCTAATTTCCAATTTATTTATATTTATTTTTGTTCATAAATGGCGAGTTATTTTGATAATTTTTAAATTGGTAAACAGTGAGTTTTCAATTCATCTACCTCCATCAATCACCTTTACCCATCACCGTTGTTTCACTCCATAAAATTGAAAGGTATAATCTGCTTGTAAGAGAAGTTGCATCAACTCAATGTTTACATGTGAGTTAGAACGACATTAGTGATGGGTTGGCCGGAAGCCATACCGAAACGACCGTGGGCGTTTCTCCGTGTACGAGGTTGCAGACCTTGCCTCACGTGAGGAGATGTTTGTTGACGGAAGTTACTGGTGGAGATTTGTCTATCGTCTAATACAATAATCTCTCAGCATAATGTTCGTCTCCCTTATTAAGTTCTTCTCAAAATGTAAATAAACAAATCAACTCTCGGGATCTCCTCAGTAAACTTGGCAAGCAGGTCGACTTTCAGTGGCTAACATTCTCCTCACAAAGCAACTCGTGATAAAGAACTGTCGATCGCTCGTTTTGGAGATGACAGGAGTCAGAACACAAACCGTCCCTTCCCATCAGCCTGGTCGCTACGTTTCCCTGACCTTACCCCCCTGTGACTTCTGACTTTGGGAGTTCCTCAAGAATGATGTTTACAGCGGACGGTCGGCACCTCATTCATAGCATCTGCAGATAGTCTTCGATCGGTTGTGGATAATGCGATTCGGCGCTTCTAACTCGTAACGTAGTGAACAATAGTGTTAGTTTCATGAAGCTCTCTTTGTCTTGTTACCACAAAGTTTTTCATTTTAAACATCCACGAGTATTGTTATCATTGTGTTAATACAGTTGATGTTTACCCCTAGGAACCAATTGTGTCTTTCCGACTAACAACATTCCTCGAGTGGCAAATTCATATGGGACGTTCCCCCTGAATGACCCTCAAAGACAAACAAAATTTCTTTTCTTTGGATGTTGTGGTAAAAGATAAAGTATTCTAACACTTTGCTCTATTGTGGTATGTGTATTCACTCCACGAAAATCCGGTCCACCTTTTATCGTAATGATATTGACGACTATTGCTCCAAATAACACCTGAAAAGTAATTTTTATTAGGTAATTTTTATACTGCGATTAAACTCTTTTAGTCAATTTTCAATCATTGATATAAGTTACGTATTGTTAGAAACTGATGAGTTCCAATTTCAAATTATAATACAAAATTGCATTATTAAATCATGTGTCTTGACTTTAATTAACAGTTGTTTTATCCCTGTAGTCGTGAATCGAGCCATTTCTGGATTTGAATATACGAGTAGATCGATAATTTTTCTGGTGATTGTAAGTAAAGTCGTGTCTTCTATTCGAACGAAAATTTACGATATTCTTGAGTACTTTGATATCTCTGATTTATTTGATCTATTTATATATCTTTGATCAATTTGTACTTTTACTTTACGGTATAATACGGTTTACTTTAACGTTGTACTTCCTTGTGGAAGAGTATCTTTATATATAAATAAACTTTATCGTCAAAAAGCAGTTACAAACAGCGTATGACCTCGTAGAGAACAATAAACTAATTCACTCTCCAGAAACAAGCAAGGGACCATCCCATAAATTCCGATGAAGGGCCCTAAGGTAGAGACGGATTTAACATTTCAACACACTCCTAAAATAAAAATAGTTCAGTACGTGGTATAATATTAAAAAATACAAACAAATATTGTATTTAATAAAACACAAGAAAGTAATTTCACAAGTACGTATCATTATCAAACTATAGATTATTCGCAAAATATTGTTGATAAACCGTAACTATTAAATAACACTAAATGCGAGATTTATTATTTCAATAGATGCTGCCCTTAGTCAAGAGCCTGGTGAGTCTGTATAAAAAATCCGCCTCTACCGGGGAAAAAACCCGGGCCAGGATGGGGCTACACAATGAATGTACACAACCGTGCCAAGGTTGAGTACATATAAAACTAAACTTATATGAATAATAAGACACAATAGAAGCATATAGAAAAATAGTTTTGAAATTGTTATAAGATATTTTTAAAGTACTACAGCAAAGGCGTGATAAAGTTCAAGAGGACTTTAAGTTTTATTAAAATAAATAAATTCTTTTACGTTGAAGAAACACTGGTGTAATAGGTAACTTTTAACCGAGGATTGGAAGAGATTCTGTTTAATAATGATTTTTATGTTCTTGGGGAGGGAATTATATGAATGATTTTGTTTCCCGAATGATATGGTCCCTTTTGGCAAAGAGTGGTTGACACTCTAGGAAGATGAATATTATTCCTATTGCGAGTATTGTGTTTTGTATAAAACAAGGGTGACGCTTCAGAAATTCGATCTTAACAAACACGACCGTTTCATAAATATAAGTGCAGTGCCATGTTAAAATATTTAAATTCTTAAATAAAGGTTTACAAGAGTTTCGGGGGTGAGATTTACAAATTACCTAAACCATCCTTTTGAATTCTGAAAGTTATATAGATATCTTTCTGAAAGTTACTGTTCTGAATACTTCTAAAAGTTATGTAGATTTAGTTCGAAGTTTTTCTCCTAAAACGATCTTGTTTCTTTAATTCGAAATTTTTAATTTACAAGAAATAAATAGTTAATACTACAACCACTTAATTTTTAATTCTTCTCTTTTTATTTTTAGTGTGTTTTCCGGAGACGTTTGACGTCATGATTTATTTTGAAACATTTCAACTAATTGACGTAAGGTTGAAAATTTTCAATTATTTGATCTCAATAGATGTATTTTCTCACTGGTGAAGATAACCCACGTTGACAAAGTCTCATTTAATTTAACACGTCACATTTTTTCCTATAAATTGTTGACAACGTTCTATAATTGATGGTTACTTCTTCTTAAAACAGTTTAGTGTTCTACACATGTATATTCTTTGATAATAGTGCTTAGTCTCCAACATATCTTTTATATTAATGTTTCCTCTGGCACTGCACCTTCAAGTACTCATTACCTTATTGTAATCTCCAGAAACATTTCGTGTTTTGGGGTATTTAGAACTGCGCACAGGACATATGACGTTTTGACAATCTACCTTGAAATTCACCGATATATTTTACAATAGAAGAGTATTCACTGTCACGTCTTGAAAAAATCTATTCGTCATTTAGGACATGAGTAACTGGTAATATTCCTCTGGGAGATCAGAATGTAACTTGTGAAATAAATATATATGCCTCATCTTGAAAAGTGCTTTGTCAAGAAATCACTTTATCTAGAGAAATGTAAGAATAGATTTCTTCTTCCTCGATGACTTCTCTACATTAGCAATGCGGTGTCCTGGTCCGTTGGAGAATGCCCTTTAAACCAAATAGGGAAGTAGAATATTCTGCTATAATAAGTATTATTCGTTTTCATATTGGATTTTATTTACTTCTAAATCACTGGTACTCGGGAGAGGGGTCGATAAGACCCATAGTCGCGGATATAGTTTTAGATTGGCTCCAGGGTCATTCCTACTTTTGTTCCTTTTCACTGGTTTGGTCTCAAATTTATTAATCAACTTAACATTCAACTATATGTTATCTTGATTGTTAATTTTTAGCGTCTCTTTGAGCAGTCGGTCAATGACACAATAGTGTCCTAGAGTTTTATTTGCATTTCGGTCTTTATTAATTACGTAAGTCTTTGGGATACATTGTTAGTTCAACAAAGAAAGGTTACACTCGCCCAGAATACCCTACGCTGTCCTTCTAGGAGGATGGATTTGCCAGGAAATCATACCATCTATCATCTGGGGTACTTTTTATCATCTTCGTTCTTGCTATTGTTTACTTTATCCTTATTTATCCTTGGTCCAATGGAGAGGAGATAATTTAATAGAAGATGGAATGACTCGCTAGCCATCGAAACCTAGCTGCTCCAATGTGGAAAAAATCAAGAGTTAGCAAAAGGGGGCTATAATGAGAGATTAAAGTGAAGGAGACTGGTAAAAAGCTGAAAGCCCACAAATGAAATCTCAGCTAGGAAACCCCTCACGTGCCACTTCTTATGTAGTGAAGTTAGTCCGTAAGAGTGTCTGATGACAAACGGTACTAACGTACAGGGTTATACGCTTCTCACCATTCCATAAGCAGCAGAACTATCTTGTAGCTGGTAGTCAAGTCCCAGGTATCCGATGGATGAAAGTTTTTCTCCTGAAATCAATCTGACAAATGGATGGTAAAGTAGTACTAGTATGTTACCTATCGTGTTGAGATTTCAATGAAGCAGTAATAAAATATGCGCCGGGAATTCAACCTGGTTTTCGAGAGCAATTTGATATGATATACAGTTGTTTCTTGTACTTTACACGAATAATCCTCATAGCTACCAGGGAAGGACGCTATTTTACTTTGTGAATAATAACATAACAAAGCAATACATCGTAATATTCTCGGAAATTGATGAGAGAGAATTATTAATTTACATCTCATCTTGAGTTAGATTTACTTATACAATGACAGAAATAATAAAAACGAGTTAGGAGAAGAAGAGCTTAAAAACACACTTTTCCTCAGTAGTGTAGACTCGCATGTTCGTCCATTCCTGACAAACTGCGTAGATAATCCTGCAGCTGGCGTTGTTTGTGGCGCTCTGGGCCGTTGTAACTACCATCGACCGCAACAGGGCGTGGTCTCTCCATGATGTGGGCGCAGGGATGAAGCGCGGAGTGTAGCGTGGCACAAGAACTCTGGCGAGATCATCACTGCTTTGAAGGTCGTCAAGAGCTTCCTCATCAGCCGGATGCGACCAATGCAAATTTTACAGAGTGTGACAAAAAAGCAGTGAAGTTGCAAGTTCATTGAGATTCTCTGAGCAATTTGGTACATGGAATTTGCTGGGAGTCAAACAGTCAAACCAGACGAAGCAGGAATGATATGACAAATGTTTTATTTTTTATTATGGATATAAGCTTTGGCTATATTATTCAAGAAGAAATCTTTGAATATCTTTTTTCTCATACAAAGTAATCGGAATTATGTTATTTGATTTTTTTCTACGATCCTTGAGACCAAAATTTCGAACCTACGTGAGCTCCCTTTTGGTGAATTAGGGATCTGACCTTCTGATTAATTCTTTAATTAGTTAGTTAAATTAATTAGTTAGAACAATCCTTGGATTTATTTATTATTTTGTTGATTTAGTTATTCAATAAATGACTTAAGTAATCTTCTTTACAATTTACATAATATAATTTATCTACAATCTATTCATTTAAATGAAAGAGAAAATGTTTCCACAAAAGTATTTGGCATCATTAGGCTGTGCATAGACTAAAATACACTGCCACGCAAAATTAGTGGACTTACTTCATCTCGCTATAACACCCTTATTTTGAGATGTATCAAAGTGAAATTTCGCGTCAAGAAACCTGTTTTCTACAGACTTCCCGGACAGAAGGTTTCAATTCGACCCACTTCGCGCTGGGTGACCGTACTGTATTGAAAACGTGTAAGTGGATCTGTTAGTGTCTTCTTTACCGGTGAAATAACGTACAAATCTTGATTAATGTTGGCAGTGAGAAGTTTAGAATTTGAAGAACGTATGATATGTAACGTCACATTAAATGCGCGTGAAAAACCTGCGATATAGTGGCAATATTTTGGTTTTGTAGCTCATACTTATCAAATATAGGCAACCAGCTAAATATTCTGGCGCTTGAATGTCGCCACCATACTTTTAATATTAATATCAGGTAGACAAATATCTCAAGTCAGTAATTAATTTCGATGACTAGGAGATAATAAAAAAAATATTAATCTTCTTTTCCTCAGTACCGTTTAGAGACCGTTGAAAGATGGACAACGCAAATTCACTAATTTGCACTTATGTGAAAGATTGCTGCAGTTACAAAAAGTTCAATTTACTATTTACGAATCTCATGATGTTTCGTATAACTTGAACAAATGAACAAGTAAATTACTAACAACATCTTTACTGTATAAAGCGAATTCTGTGTCATGAAATCGCAAAGAAGCAATTCCTAAAGAGAGCAGACTCTTGAATTTTAGTATCTATACTTATTCAACAAATTCTTAAATTTTAGTTTATCCAAATGTAGTTTTGCCCAAAATTACTTGCAACATCTAAAAAATGTGTTTGCATTATATGGAAATAATATTTTTGTACAAGAAGAAAAACTTCCCAAGAAATTAGTGATGTCTGAAACTTAATCAATCACTCTTAAAATTAATTCAACATTTCTCGAAGTTCTACTATTGCACAATAGCACTCGTCAATTGAGTTATATTTTCTGTATACTGTGATTGGGATGTGGGACTCGTGAGCTCGTCTGTGTGACCTTGAGGACAACGGAGCCATCCGGTGGCCGAACTGTCCCTGGGCGGACCAAAGGGAATAGCAAAACTTTTAAAATAACAATAATTGAAATGATTGAATCACCTTTATGTTCAGAGGTGTGAAGGCAATAAGGAATTTGATATATCTTATCTGGTCTCAGAACACCAATCATATTGTTAGAAGGATGTTTATGGAAGATTATTGTGGTAAATGTTCTGAAATTTATCTCACTGTGTTAATGGAGCTAGTCTGCGGTGACTTCAATCTTTCATATGTGTTCTCAATTGTTCTCTTCTTTTAATAAAAAATAAATAAAACAAACTTTAAAAAAAGAGATATACTAAAACGAATTACAAAAGTTCAGGGATTTTTAAAGTAATGCAATGTCAAATGCTGGTACCTCCAAACATATTTCCCATTAGTATTTCCAAAAAATAAATTAAAATAAAATAAACGTACTTACTATCTTTGTCGGTGAATGTGATTTAATATTTTATGTTGAATTATTTGTCAGCAAAAAGCTTGTCGAGAAATGTTCATTAAAGTAAATACCAAATAATTTTATATGACAGTGATTGGTTGGTAAGTAAGTACTCGCCAGAGTTTTCTTTACAATTCGAGCGACAGGAGTTGCAGCATACTTAGTAAACACAAACTTTTTTGAATATATGTAAATATCCATGTGATACACCTTCCGATATAATTTTTAAATTACTTTTCTTACCAGACTTTTGGGTCTTCGGCAGCAGGTTTGGAATACAGTACAGGTTATAAATATTTACAATGTATGTGTTACAATACAATATTAAAAACTAAATGCGAATCGAAAAAAGCCTGGGGAGCTTTCTTTTGATGCGTTTCCTATGCGGAAAATGTTTTCCTAGTTCGAAATTTTGAGTGGAAGGAATAGAAGCGATGTTTTTGTAAAAATTTGAAGCTATTTGTTGGAAGTTTGAATGGTTTGAATACCAAGTTCTCTGTGCAATTGTGAGTTCGAGATAAACCAAGGTGCTTTGACTATTTTGCGGAGCATTTTGTTCTGAAATATTTGAATTTTGTTGATATTAGATTTAGCAGCTGCACCCCATATTGGACTTGCGTAAGAAAGGATAGATCGGAACATAGAACGGCAGAGATGGATACCTGAATGGATTCGTTGTGAAGATGAGTACTTCAACAAGGGATACAGTTGGTGAACTCGTTTAGTGGCTACTGCGAGTCGATGGTGAAAATTGGTGAATATTTCCGATAGAATAAACATCCTTTGGAGAAGTGATCATAATGATAAGTTCCTTGGCCGTCACAAAGAAAAGGCGTAGGTTATGCAATTCGATATACTTGAATATATGAAGACACGGATTACATATCAGGGGACGCTTCCCAGAAATATTCCGCTGCCAGTTATCTCATGATATAATTGTTATTTAAAAAATAAAAAAGTTTTTATTGGAGTGCTACTATTCGTCTCATTGGTTCCATAGGTTGTTGATTGGGAACTAATATTGGTCGTATTCTATTATTTTCACATAGCGCCCCCTACCCACGTCACCTTTGCGTTGGTACCCGCAACCAAAAGTTCGTAAATGACATTGTGTTCGAAAATGACGTTGTAGGCAGTAATTTTTCTTTTATTTGTAAAATCAAGAAATAATCATACAGTATTCGTCTTCTTGGTTTGAAGATCAACTGTGCAAAGTTTCATCATTCTCGGGATGAAACTGTAGATTTGTAAAAACAACAATTTTCAATCAACAAAATAAAATCGTTGTAAAGAAAATTATGGATAAATTATTATTTAAAAGAGAAAAACGTTTTTTCTTTTTTTTTAATATACAAACTATAATATAAAATGCAGAATAGAAAGAGGATGTAGAATTAAAAAATTGAAAGAAGCAGATGAAACGTATTAATTTTGGAAATTATTGTCCGGAAGGGTTGATGAAACAAAAAACTTACACTTGTACAATGTAGTAATCAATTAGTACAATAAATGATATTTGTCAAAAGATCGAATTACGTCGCATTTTGAAAGAAACGGACAAGTATTCGTTCTTTATTGTTCTGTTGTATCTTTTGAATGATTTCCGTATTTTAATTTTTCATTACGCACATTATGAGCAATCTTTCAGAAATACGTCAATTATTGTGTACCTTTGGATCCTTTTCACGGAGCGTAACGCGGCAGTTGATTCCAAGACTGCATTGAGGAATGAGGAGAATGAATCAATGATACGACGAACTATTGCTGAGGCATTGTGCCGCTTCCATTCAGGAATTTCATCGTGTGAGACTTGTAGGACGAAGATGTGATTCGCCATTTATGTTGGATATGAATGGCAGTGTCATTAGAAGAGGAAGTGGCGTGTCTCTCGATTCATCCTCGACAATAGAACAATGTGACTCTTTATTATTACATGCACGACGTAGGAGAAACAGTTTACGCTTGTTCTTTTAATTCCTACTGCGTAAAATCTCCTCTGAGAGAAAAATTAGCATGTTACTCACTATATTTTGTGTCGTCGCAAAATCGTGAGGACTGGATAACCTTTCAAACCAGGGCATATTTTAAGGAATCTTTACTGGTTGGCACTGGGCGGTACTGGATGGTTTTCTCCGGAACTTTTTTTAAAGTTAAGAAAATTTATTTAAAGTTTTTGAGTTATAATAGAAAAAAATAACAGTTCGAAATAAAAATCTTTAACGAATTTTCTTCTCCAATCTTTGGTAGGTATGTGCATTTACAAAAGCGACAAAATGCTCTGGAAGAAATGTTCCTAGGGAAATCCCCTGCTCTGCCTCTGACAGCGCTATGGCGGAGCATGACGACTTCGGTCGACGGATAGCGACGGTGTGACCAACGAGACAGCGAGTTGGGGAGTAGTGGAGCGTGACCGACCGTGGCGGAAGGACTCCTCACCACTTCTCTCTTTCCTGTCATTGAAAGATGGAGGATCTTATCTCACTGTTAGAGGTTGCAAAGCACTTGGCAAAAAAACATCATATTATTATTAGATTCCTTCCCGTGTCATATATTAGAAAGTACTGTAATGGCTTCCAGTAAATTTTGAGATTAAAAATAATTCTTGAGGTTAAGAAAACTTATTTTACGCGCCGTGAGTTGTTCACACGAAACCAATATTTTTCACGTGGTGTAGGTAATGGTCAATATACATCTTCGCAAACTATTGACTGAAATTTTAAAGATAAGAACTTCGTTTGTACTGTCTAAACAATATTTGGAAATTCAGGGGAAATTATAATCTGTCAAAGTATCTTTAATTTTTTTCAATTTACATAGGTAGATTCTCTCTGGGACAGTAATATGCCGCGAAATGAATACTCACAATAATTATTCACAATGCTTTTAACCAAACTCAATCTGTTTTCTTCAGTACAATACAAAAACATCAGTTTGAAGTTTCTACGAATATTGGGTTTGAAACTGAGAAATTTAATAAATGTTTCGCAAAGACAAAGATAATAATGTAGAGTTAGATAACTTCTCCTGGAAAATTCTATTTTAAAATTTAAAAAACTACTTTTTCTAAAATATGAAAATTTATAAAATTATAAACTATATAATAACGCAAATTTGATAATTATTTTTTCTAATATACCTATTACGTTGATGTTAAAATCAGGTTTAAAATAACAATAATTTTAAAAATTGTAACAACAATAGTAATTTTATTGTAACGATAACAATAATACTTGAAAACATTTGATACAAAATATAAAGAACAACAGCAAATCTTTAATGTATTGGCCGTGATGTTCTTCAACATTTTTATTACTTCACATTAAGCACATATCTAATTTCTGGAAGGTAATTTTTTGTAAATATCTCTTTTTCTCCCGCCATTCTTAACTAGCTGCCACAAATGAGGTCCTTACGAAGATAATGTTTTGCAAGTGAGAGGAATCAAAAACCTCATTTGAACAAAACATTATTTCTTCTACCATTTATTTTCTTTGCATATATTATTATACTTTATTACTTTTTACTTATAATATATATGTACAAATTGAATTCGAATTGTGGAAAGTTCTCAAGCTGTCTCCCTGGTGTAGCTGTTTAACATATGATGATTCTTGAAGACTACCGAGAGCTTAGTTCGTAAACCGCTTTACAAGTGATGCAACACTTGACTCGAAAACTTCAAGAACTTCGAAATTTATTATCAATTTATTAAGTTCATTGTTTGGTTTGACGATTTAGTGGGTTCAATGTTTGGTACCATAATGGTAGTATGACTGCAAGAGGGGCTCACTGACTCATCCTTATTTTTTTAGAGCTCATCAGTGAAACACTCTCACCTAAGCCGTTTCTTAACATTTAAGAAGGAAAAAAATTACAAAGTATTATAAGTCTAGATACATATTTCAGAGAAAAATAAAAACTATTTTCAATCTCATCAAAATATTATGGAATGAATGATTCTGAACATTACCTATATGATTGTTACATTTTCAATGTTTGTACCTTTATTTATTTCGTACTCCTTTGAAAACCGTGAACATTTCAGACTTCTCTTCAAAACATCATTGATGTTTTAATTTGCCCTGTTTCTGAGCAAAATCATTATTCCTTTTGCATCGTGATTTTTTCCATCCCCCTCTCATATTATTCTCCTCCTCTTCCAATGCATCTAAGCTCTCTCCCGCCCTTTGTTTCATGACACCCTATTTACCAATGAGAGTGAGTCAAAAGTTCGAGCGCCGGAAGCAGACGTCGCCCTTTGGCAGTCAGTCCCATTCAATGGCAGAGCAAGTCTAGGCCCATTCATCACGGAACAAATTCCCACGTCTTCTTGACCTTGCTCGTCTTTTGTCATTTTTTGGCGTACTCTGCTCGTAAAGCAAATAAGAAGAATCGATGATGAGAGTGAGAAGAGACAAATAGCATTTGCGATGATAATATGGCGGTTCTGCTATAGAAACTACCGAAAAAGTCAGATTCATCTTATAAATCATCGACACCAATACTTTAATGACAACTGAAAATAAGAAAGGCTGACGATTTAAGTAAAACTTATATTTTTCATTCTTAAAACGCTATTTTACAATATTTTACGGTCACTAGATTTTGAGTAATTTTTCTCCAGATCTGTACAATAAAAAAATCACTATAATGTATTCAAATAGACGTAAATTACATAAACGAGGTTAAACAAAAGTAAAGTTTACCTCATTATACAATATTATGATACTCGACTTTCGCTAGTCTTGCTTTCGATGTGGCTTCACACTATGGTATTTCCTATTAAATTCATAATTAGGTTAAACATTTTATATGCATCAAAGAATACCAAACTTAAACAATAATACGTGCAATTCCACGTCAAGTAGATGGGTCTGAGAAACTTGTACACAATTATTGCAATGGATTCTATGTCTGGTTCATATGCATTGAGCTACACGCTCGTGAAGTAATCGAGGAAATATAATTTTCTTACAATATCTGAATCTGCTCGTACTTAATTTATTTTATTTTATTTCATGTCTCATTTTATGGTGTGATGAAATTCAGTCCATCAGACCTGCTATTCCACCCAATTACATGATCTACGAAAATGAAGTGGGAAGGAGATATGTTGGGTAGCCTGGCGATGTAAGGCATTTTGGTGTGGAGTTGGTGAGGAAAACCCCACCTGAAAACTGAGGAATCGAACCTGCACTCTTTCACAGAGCAGCACGTAGAAAATAAGCTACCATTACACCACGGTTGTCGTTCCTTACTTTTTCGGTTCCAAATTTCCTACGGAGGGAAACTACAAAAAAATTATTATTGAGTATTGCACTCAGTCTAAAAGTTTGTAGTTTTATTGTCTTTTTGACCTGAAACTCATCGATATTCGAAGTACTTTTCTAAAAAGTGGATATAAAAAGGATGTTTGAGTCGGAAATTAAAAAGAAGACAGGCAAATTCTTAAATATTCAAGTTCAAAAAACACATAATGGTTTTTTACTTCCCACCGAAGTTATAGGTGTAGCCCGATTTCATGAAAATTTTCGATGAATTAAACACATTTATAAACTGTAGTAAAAAATACAGGTTTGCCAGGCGATGATACACATATTGAAAATTTTAGTGAAAGGAGATAAAAAGGAAAATGTTGTGTCCCGTCAGGGAACGAATCAACAAGAACAAGGTAAAACTTAACAACGGGTTTTATTGCAGTAATTGTTACAGTGAACAATTATGTCCGGGCCAAGCGGACTACAGAAAATACCAAAAGCGTAGCAGTGTCGTTATCCAAGAGTTCTAGCAGTCCAGTATTCCCGTGTTCCGTGAGAGTGATCCAAAGTCGATAGTAGCGTGGTTGTTGTCGTTGATAAGGCTTGTAGATCGTCGTAGCTCGTAGCTCGTAACTCTCTCTCTCTCTCTGCTCACTCCGCTTCACTCTTCATCTGTGGTGCCTTTCCGCCGCCCTTATATACCCGCCGCCCTTATATACCCTTCGCCCTGGAGGCGGTGGTGGCGGTGACCTGTTGGCCGGATGGCGGCGGTGGCGGTGGCCATGCGCGGAGGGCTCTCCGCGCAGGCCGTCTGGTGGGGAAAGAGGGGCTCCTCCTTCGCTCGCCCCACTTGAGCGCACCCGGCACGACGTGGGCCGAGGCGGGCCGAGCTGTCCCGATAGCTGCTGCGACGGCGGCAAATACCATTAGTGGTACGCATACCACAGAAAATGACTACGAAAATTCGCAGATCGCTTTTCAAAGACTAAGACTTCCCCAAGAATAGACGAAATTAAACTCATTCTCGAAGACTTGTATCAAATCATAGCCTCCAAGCCCTCAAGAAAATCCCCTCTTCAACTAACCCCCTCTATTTGCATATAAACAACCCTCGAATCTTCACTAATTATTAAACGAAACCGAAGACTTATGCCACACACCACTGATCTTCTCTCCTGAAACAAAGCGCTGGGAAATACCTAGATGTAAGGTCTGCAATATTATCTATTCTTTCTCGTCATTTACAAGTTCAGTCACTCAATTCTCCCACAAAATATGTCAATCCAGTGAATGCACCTCTGTATTTATAACTATATTTCTCTTCTGACACTTTTTGTACCAGTTTATATATCGTAACTACTATATATCTACATCTCGTAATTTTTTATAGAAACTACCACTCCTCTCAATATCAGAATGAACAAACATAGAGCTTCATGTAATAAATCCCTTTCTTCTCTACCTCTCCATTCTCAAGTCAAGTTGAAACACAAATATTAATGAATGCTTATAATTTGCTTAATATATATGCTTAATAGTTATGATCTTGGAAACTCTCTCTAAACATTCCGAATCCATAGAAATAAAAACACATGAATTAGGTTACATATGGTCCCTAGGAGCCTTTACCAGCAGTAAATTGTTCAAAGTGAAAATTCAAAATTCCTTGTCCCTTCTCCCACACACACACGTTTTTCCTTCCCTATAACGGTCAGTCAACGTAAACCGAAGACTGAACCTCTTCAGTATCTACGTGACAGACGAAGACGAAAGACGGAACTTTCGTCCAATATGTAAGTGATTTTAATGTTTCTTTTTCTGGTTTTTTTCCTTTAAACATTTTAATTGCGAATATACAGCAATGCCGTTTTGCTTTCAAGATTTACGTAATACATGAGTATTAATATATATTTACGTAGGAACATGTAAAAAAGAATTAATATCTTAAATAACTGATAGATTTCGAAGTGTGGTTTTTACTAAGATAATTCGTGATATGGGTGCTTTTTCAGCGGCAGAGATACACTAAGATATTGACCCTGATATACTGATTATATGAACGGAACTATGTAGTTTAGCATTATTTAAAAACCCGTGAAAATACAAACATATTCATTTAGTTTTAAATAAATCACATCGTGTGCATGTAGTTAGCAATGAGCATTGAATGTATGCAAATCATCAATTTAATATTGCTCAATTCATTTACCGACAGCGGTGATTGAGTGGTAGCGTCTTCGCTTGCGTGAGCTCCCTGATCGGTAGAGCGTGGATTCAAACCGTATTTGGCTGAACTGGTTGAGGTTTTCAGTTGGGTTTCCTTCACCTTCTCCAGTCAAATGTAGATTCGGCACCATAAGTTCCCCGGCAACCTAACAACCTCTTCTTCCCAATTCCCTTACACAAGTCTTAAGGTAAGGAGGAAGAGCAGGTCTCATGACCTGAACTTTGCCAAAAGGCATAAAATAAATAAATACTTTCAATATATACTATTCAAACAGTTTGAACTTTTCATTTATATTTATTAAATCTTTCAATCCATGTTCCCGAATTTCAAATTGTTTCCTGAAACATTCTTCCCTATCAGCCCCAAGATGTTACAAATCGTAATATATGATTCTCCATCATCCTCATGGACAAGAATTTTTTCTTCCCTTACCCTTTTTGAATACTTATTGACTTTTCATGTACCATTAAGAATTTCAAACATCGTTTATTTATATTGAACCATTTCCTATTTTTCTGCTCAAAGTAATTGTATGAATTTACACTATTACTATTTTCTAGTATATTACATGGGATTCGTCAGAACAACACGAGTTTACACGTATCTTTTGTTATTCATTCTTTGTCAAATATTTATCCAAATTCTCTTTCGAAAGTGTTCCGAGTATTTGTCAGTCAGATTTCGTTTCACCCCAGTACAACTCGATATTTGTGAGTGAAAATAATACTTTTATTTGTCCTATCTAACTTTCTTTTATATGGTCCAGGAATGAAGGTTGTTGTGTTCTGTACCTTAGACGAAATGTTCCCGTGGGTTTTCGGGGCAAACACCACAGTAAAACTCTAACCAAAAGCGCTACTTTCCATGTCGCCTTCCTCCTCGCAGAGGAAAGCCTCAAAAACAGATGCTCATGTGTGATGACATCATTATGTACAAGGTCGACCAAGACATCTGCTGCAGTAGTTTCTGATAGAAAAGACAATACTATTTTAGGAATTTAAGTACTTTAATTCAAATATACCTAAAGGGGAAAAGAGATAAAGTGCTCGTGTTTCAAACATTATTTACAGAGAAACTTGTTCATACCGACAGACTCCAATTGGATATTTATCAGCAGAAAGGTGCGAAGTGCGAAAATTTCAAAAATTGAGATATTGCACTAGAAACGTTCAGAGAGCCACGGTGAATAACAAATATACAGGGCAAAGTCCGAAAAAGACTATAAAGAGTTCCCAAGACCATCACAAAATGGCAGTAGTGCTACGTCATTGGCAAATTTCATAAGGGAGGTGCAATGTGCCATTCAATTGTTTTGCATTTAATGAATTTCAAGTGAAAGAAGAGAAGGAACTTATAATTCTGCAAACTTGAGAAGTGTAGAGGTGAAAGAATCTAATAGTGATTTTACTGTTCGTCTCATCAGTTAAGTCAATTACGACTGAAAAGAAGAATATACAATCTATGATTTCTTATTTGCCTAAGGAAGAGCATGAAGAGCATTACCGGCTGTCCTGAAAAGAATAAGTGGCACGTATCACAATGAAAATGAGACTGAACTTAGCATCTTTCACAATTATGTTGATTTCATTTTCAATTTCATTTTATAGATATAATGAAACTTTCATTTAGTGTGACAAAGAGTTACCATTTGTTCGTTTCTTTAAAGTTTGAATAATATAGAAATGTAAATGTGTAATATGTATTTTATAATATCTTTGTTTTCACAAATTTGGCACTTTACGCCTTTCTACTGAATAGTATCCAATTCTTTCAATGTATTGCTTTTGTCGCCCTTCCTTACCTCTGAAATTCTTGTCAAGGGCAGTCGTGTAGTGGCAGTCTAAAAATACGGTCTCTTCTGTGGGATATCAATTTGTGTGTAAAAGTAGGCTCGTAATGTCGCCTTAGCATTTGCGCACTAACTTCGTCGGAGTTGCCTGTGATGGCAGTGACGCGCATTTTCACGGTCACATCCACTTTGTCCCTCGCCGCATCTCCTCCGCCGCCACCGCCGCCAGTGCTCGACGCGACCATACTCACTGCAGCATGAAAATGACTCTAGCAACGCTCGCAGATAGCAACAAATAATACACGTAAGAGTTCTGCACACGCTTCTCAATTACTATTCGCAAATATTCATTCGAACTATATGCACTTGTAGAAAAAGGAATCTTCTCAGATAATGTAATATTTTTCAATAATGTTATCAAAATTTTCGTCGTGATTAGTAAAGTACCAATGACGTAAAACAAAGCTTTATTTAATAAATTCCAAAAAAATATTTTTTTAAATCGGCTGTCGATCACTTCTTCATTTATTTTTAAAACAGTGACTACCCGTTTCGATATTCCGCATTTTCTACGTAAGATTTGCCACATTGACAATTTAACGTTAATTGTAACAGAAATAAAGATAATTTAAAGTACATTAAAGCGAGAGGTTCATCTTACAGTGTAATTCTAAAATATAAATTCTAGTGAAATGGATGATAACGAGGAAAAAATGGTGATGAAAGAATGGTGGCGCGTGTTGCTCGATTTTCTTACAGATTTTGTTCAGGAAATGTAACACCAGTTCGCGAAGTGAACCAACAAATTTACAGATTCGCTTAATTTTTGCTCTTCTCTGACATGTTAGCAGAACCAAGCATAATGACAAAAATATTCTTGTGATGACGAGGTAAAAATAGTTTCGTAACTGTTTAGTAAACGAGGTTAGACAACATTATGAGAAATTAAATGAAAAACTTATATAAAATGTAATGTAAAAATAGTTCATTTAAAATTACATTCTCGAAAGCCATTCTTACAAAGTGGTGGTGATACCTCCCGAGAAAACATTAAGAATGACACGTAGGAGTGTGTGTTCCAGACAAAAGAAAAACGTCCACGTGGCCCTCCGCCAAATTCGCTGTCATTGGGACACACGTTCGTAGTGGAATTCGGGCCGATGAAGACCTTTTGACCCCTCCCGCTCACACACGTACTTACGCGCGCTCCTACTGGCTCAAATTGTTTAAGAATTTCATGACGTTAAACGCTTACTCAAGCGATTAAACATTTGTTACTTATTACTTTGTTTTCGATGCTTCTGAGGAGAAACATCAGGTTAAATTTTGAATTCTATTAGTCATGTAAAATATCATTTTTACAAAAACTACAGCAAATGCTTTAGGTTAAAATAAAAAAATAAACAATTTGATATCGAAGTTGTCCGTAAAAATGAACTTGGATTTCTATCCTTAAAATTTCGTTAGTGTTTATTGTTCGTGCTTCATAGGTAGGTTACGTACCTAAATATATACCGTATGCAATTAACCCTGCAATAGCAAATTGCAGCGGCAGGTTTCATTGTGTTCACCGCTTAACTTTTGTTTAATTCTTAATAAAAGTATCAAGAAATGTATGAGCCCGCGAACTTTTTAAAGCTTCTGCTAATATAAAGTAAAATAATACACACATTTGCTCCATAAGAGTTTAAAAAATATTCTTCCGAACTGTGATATGCAACATTTTAGGTTTCTTAATAGGAGTCATCCGGATGACATAAGTACCTTAATGTTCCAGAGACAAATATTTGATTGAAAAATCTCTTTAAAAGTTAGATTGCATTGAAAAGTTAACGATATAATTAACACACCTTTGTTTTCCATACACTTGTACGTACAATTTATGTATTAATAAAAAAATGTACATACTGTTTCTGTGTTCAAATCAATTATCTAAGACTAACAATAGAATAAATAGCTAAAAAGCTGTTGATTAGACAAATAAATGGTCGTGTAAATTTAAAAAAATTACAGAGTTTTAAAAATCAGTGTTTTATTCCAAACAAAAATAAAATTTAAACTACATACTCTAGCATAACAATATACAGGTACGTATCATGCATATGTTTCATTACTTCATGATCCCCTGTCAGAGATAACTGGTAAAATTTGAACATTTAGTAAACCTTCAATGTTTGAAAATATTTAAAAAGTTAATAAAACAAATATTAGACTTCATACATTGTGAGTTTACTCTAGATCTATTCTTCACCATAGGTATTTTTGGTGCGAATGTAAAGGAGGAAAAACAGAACTAAGTGGTCTTTGATTAAAATATCTAGGACTAATGTATCTTGAGATAATGGTTTTTCTGATTACGTCTGCAAATGCGAATACCAGTGTGTCCTGCGTAATAAAAATTGCTCTCATTAGAAAACAGTTTGGTGTCAAAATAAAATTTTAAATTGACAATTGAAGTAAAGGACAATAAAAAATTGTTTTTTAATGGTCGAGTAATTAAAAAAATATTTCTGAACCACTTGAGGTGGGTAAACCACCCTCAATTAAATTATTGTTTATATAGTTAATTTCAACGTCCTTTACAATGTTTGAATCCTTCTTCTTCACTAATATTAGGTTTCTGTCATTAACTCCGAGATCTAAACGAGTCAGAGGCAAAATTTCCGCTGTTTGCCCTCACCTGCTCCGAGAACTCTTTTCACAGCCAAGTACTACATCACGTAAGGCCTTCTTGCGCACGGAAAGGTTAGCAAACGGAGAGAACAATTTTAACCCAGGATATTTCATGTCAAAATATCTAAGCTCGACTAGTTCTTTGTCTACTGAATATACAATGAAGCCAATTCCATATTTCTCATTTTGAGAGTATTTTTATAATTTTGAATGTCTGTTCACGCTATCGTATCGTCGCTAGCTACACGTGCTCGTTTATACTTTTAATACATTTTTCAGTGGCTAGTTATTTGTATAATTACTGGTCGCCAAGAACGTGGGGTGGGGGAGGGAGGCAGGCCAAACGAGGTTGAGACGCTCTCTACTTGATGGTTTGTCTCATGACTTGTCATAACGTCTTAATTACTCGCGAGTATAAGCTGTATCCCCCCAGGGGTCTTACATCTAGTAAGTACGTGTTTGGCAAACACGGGGCTCCGAGCTGAGTCTGGCATTACTTCCACTTACTTGTGCAAGGCTCCTTCCTTTCTCTTTCCTGACCTTCCTTGGTCACCTCTTGTTCTTTTCGATCCCGACGCTAGGGTGTCTTTCATTTTCCTCTTTCTTCCTTTTTGTAATGAAGTGTGTAATGTTTTGAGATATGTTGATATTTGAGTTTTGAGTTGTAATTCAGGAATGACGAAACACGCGGGAAGAGCCATGTTGGCTCTCCCTAGTACGTAACTGCATTTTCCCTACCTGTACAAGTTTTTAGGGTTCTGATGACCTCGATGTCGACGAGCAATGAAGCCCCACAAAAAAGTATAAGCTGTATGGGCGCACTTTTACGCATCAACATCTCTGTGCGGAAAATTTTTTTCCCTCTCGTTCGGTATAGGAATTTCGAGGGTTGGAAATTATACAATACTGATACGACTTGAGTCATGGTATTGGTGTGTTGTTAATAAATATGTCTGGAGATTGTCAATTTTCGAAGAGTGAAGATCTTGGTTTGTGATTTTTCCAGGTTTAGAGCTACTCCCCAACTGTCAACCTAATGAATGAATGTGTTAATGTTGTTTTGGAGTTTAGTATATGCTGTGAGAATATTCGAGTTTGTGGAAAGAAAGGCAGTGTCATCCGCGAATAGCACAATTCTTGATCCTATGGTTTGTGGGTAATCAGCTGTGTATATTTTGAACAGTGTCGGATATACTGGGGAGCCCGGGTACACCTGCTGAGATTGGATGACTGGACGAGAGAGTAGAGTTTATTCTGATTTTGAATTGCCCGTTCTTTAAGTGGTTATTTATTAAGTCTTGTGATTAGGTGGGTTTTCTTCCTTGGGGTTTTAATAACGTCAAGGTCAACGTCAAGGTCATTAGAGCCCTTAGAGTAGGTGGGGTTACCGACTCTTGCATTTTGTACTTAACACCTTCATGCCGAACTTTATCGAAAACTTTCGAAATGTCAAGAAAAATAGCTAATGTATGTTCTTTCTCATGAAATTTTTTGCTATTGCTTCTGTGACTGATTAATTGATGTTCAGCTGAGTGGTATTGCCTGAATCCAAATTATGTGTTGAGAATGAACGGAAACTGAAGTGCAAAATATTTAGATTATTTATAATAATAAATAATTTATTTTTAATATCATGAAGTGAAGTCTGATTTAGACTAAGGTCATTTATCATACCTTAACATATGAGTTGACTGAAGAAATTGGGATGGAGCGCAGGGTTTGTAAGGTATCGGACTCGTTTGTGTGTTGAGGAAAACCTCCAATACAACAATTCCGGCCGCACATTACCGCTCTGCAGGTGGTAGGGTGTAGTACCTCCGAAACCACTGTAGCCTAATAGGTATTTTTATAGTATTATACATGTTAACATTAATACAAATAATACAGTTTAACTTTTAATTATAAAAATTAGTGAGTGTTAGTGATGTCCTCTTCTCACTAGTCAATGCTTTGCATTTTGAATGATTGATGCTGTTTGAAATAGTGTAGAAATTTGATAGAGCAACTCACTGACTAAATAAGGTAATTTTCAATGCAAAAACGAATTTATTTAAATTATTTTTTCTGCAAAACCACAACGTGAACCACAATGTGTATGTGTGTGGCATCGACATTTTTGAGGATGAGCCAAGCGATTAGACTATAACGAATATTAGTAACCAGAAGACAATATATTACGTTTAGAGGTTCTAACTTGTGAGTACGGAGGAACTGTTCCTAGTTGTATGATGTCTCACACATTGATAATGCTGTTGAGAGAAACGACGAGGATCGTGTGTCTAGGAACAAGGCTAATATTACGTTCACAGTGCAATGACCGTTCACATTACTATGATACCAAGTCAACAAAAAATGATTGTTTATTGGACGTCTAATACGTGAGAGTTACTCTCAAATAATTCAAAAATTGCTTCAGCTGTTTCTAATGATGAAGTCGCATCTTACAATAGCGGATAGTGGGTTGTAGAATTTGGGGCGGCAACTTCATCAGGAAGAGTATTATGAACATAAGTGGTTAAAGTGCAGGGTTTAGGATAAATAGCCCGCCCATAAATAATTTCTGCATCACGCTTGTATTTAATTATTAAATATGGATTAAATAAGAAAATTAATTTGTTTGTCAAAATTATGAGTTGAGAATTATACATTCTTTTGAATAATTATGTGTTGAAAAATATAATATGATTCAAATAAACCCAAGATACTTAGATGTTTTGACCTCTGGTTGTGATCTCTGGATATGGCTGTGTACCTTCCTGTCTACACACAATTAAAACCAATTGAAAACCATACTGTCAATGAAGGTATTTTAATGAAGTTAACGACTTATTAATGGAAATAAGATGTGTATAAATTAATGTTTTCTTAGATCAGAATATACATATTTCCGTATTGCAGATATTCATCAAAATAAGCTGTCCGTTCTGCCTTCCCGAGTTCATGAGATCTATGAAAGCGAGGTGGTTGCTTAGTATTTGCAGCCCCCTATAAACACTGAATGATGTGTTTAGAGCCAGTAGGGCTTCGTCTCTGGACCTGTTTCTGCTTGGTCACGAGTGGAGACGTCTCGTCGCATCGGGGCGCTGGTGGTTCCTGCGCGATTACTCAAATTTCAATTTGTTACGCACCAACAACAAAGGCACCATATCGCAATGGATTGAGAATATAGAGATGGTCATTGCCAATTTTTCCTTCAACTAAGAGTGGTTAAATTAACTTTCATTTTTTGTCGAAATATATTTTCAGTCATAAAAAGATCTTTATCTTCATATTTAGGATGTTTTCGTATGAATCTCAGCGTTTGTTGTAAGATTTCTGGGGCTAGGAAGGTGTGCGAAAGTGTCAACAACTAGAGCGCGCTTTTCCACATTTTTTCAGAGGTCGACACCCATTACTTTGTGCATCTTAATTGTTTTAAGGCTTACAATTATAATATAAACTTTCAATATTACAGAAAAAAGTGAAACTTTACTATGGTAGATTTCTTCTTAGTTAGAAACCTTTGCTTAGTAATCGACAGGGGGTATCGATCAATTACTCAGTTTGTGTCGGTGACAAAAGCTCCTTATTTTAACTTTTTTCTTACCAACAAAGATAGGGCGAACGAAACACTGAAGTATGACTATAATAAAATGATACATAATTAAATGGAAACTTTAAATTGAAAATAATAAAATACTTAAATAATTATTTTACCAAACCCTGTAAATTTGGTAAGCTGATTTGTGAATAACAAATGTGTAAAATGTTTTTCTAATATTGTGAATAACCAATTAACATGAAATAAACACAGTTATTCAAGCTGTTTTCATTTCCAAGTATCTATGTGGACTTCTGATAAAAAAAACAGACTTTTAGAAAATGTATTATTTAGTTGCAAGTCGATATGTTTTTATTTAAATAAATAACTAGACAAACAGGGTGAAGAATGGTAAAGGAAAGAAACGAAACTGCAAGTTTTCAAGCAATTATAAAAGTAGTTAATAAGCAGTTTCAGAAAAAAAAAGAACACATTTAAGTCATTCGCTGGAGATGAAACAGCTTTTGGCTTTGTCTTCGTCAATACAGAGGATAAATCCACTTCTTATCCTGAATCTATTTATTGATTGAATGTGCTTCTTGCGTTCAATTTTTGTTTTAAATACTACAGATGTACCCTCAACTACATACTTCCGATGAAACCACTTCTGCGCAGCGTAACAGACAACATTCTCCACACAAACAAGGTCAACTCTTGTGGTTAGCGTAAAAAACTAACGACACTAGATCTGTGTTACATAACGAAAATCACAGTTCCTTTGCATTGTACACCTGGTTCCTTATTCGTACCAATGAAATCGAGTAAATGGCAACGTTCGGAGAATTATAATATGGTAAAAATAATACTATCTAAGGCGATTTTAAAAGTTTCCCTTTTCTCTTCCAAATTTAAGCCATGTTATGTGTTGTGGAAGGTTACGTGGTTGAAAGTAAATGTTTCTAATTATGAATTATTGGAAACGTAGGTTTCATACTATTATTAAGTAGTGCTTACGCTTTCGATAATGAATAATCATATGAAAAAAGAAGATACATGCATCAGGAAAGATGCACAGCGGTGAGGTATCGGGTTGCATAGGTTAAAGAATTCCGAGAAGAGTAGATTTTCGCGAGAATGTGAATAGGAGTAATCGAGAGTCAATCCCTCAGGAATTGATAAAATAGACATGCCTTGAAAATTGTTGGAAAAGTATCTCTCAGTACAATTATCGGAGCAGAATCCTTGATTATCCCCACCATTCCAGGCATAAAAATTAAAGATCTCATGAGGATTAGATGACTAAAAAACTATACATTATCAAACTTCTAGTGAACAAAATGTGGACATGTGAAAGCGTTGTCAAGAACGTTTGACGCAATGTTGAGTAATGCTCACAAATTTCACACAATAATAAAATCCACCCTTTTCATAATATCCACTCTACAAAAACAAATTTGTCTCCACTATCTTTCTTCTCTGAACCAATTTATACTTCATATCTTATACATACAGAACCAAGTAGTTACTTTCTACGTGTAGAGCAGATGAGGTTGTTGCTGTGAGTACTACGAGGTCAAGGTCAGAAGAAGGTTGTTGTGATGCTAATGGAGATGCAGCAGAGCTAGTTAATTCTGATAATTTCGAAGTGAATTACCCATCATCTCCTTGCAGCAGATGACTGTCAGCTATTCGTGGGGCCCTCAAGAGAGTGCATCACAGCCAGTCCGCGAAGCGCTACGCCATGAACTGGATTATCTTTCGAGCGTAATCCACGAGTAACTCAAGTGACGGCGCAGAGAGGGTTAAAGGCTCAAAATAGAACAAAAAAGCAGTTGTAAGTCTTCTAAATATAGAAAAACAATTACTTCCTTCTTTCAATACGAAAATCAAAAAACACCTGTCATTAAATTTCATTTTCTTCACGAGCATAAAAGAACTAGTTGGTTAGATTTTACGTTCCATATTTTTCGTAATATAAATGTGAGTACCGTTTTAACGAACTTGATAATATTTGTTTTATTGAAATGATTATTTTAGGAACGATAGACTACCTTAAAAAATTCTTACATTTTTTTAAATCACGAGGAGTAACTTGAAAATGTGACGCGCCACGCCAGACGAAAGATCACAGTTACGAGAGTTATACGTGTCTACTTAATACAGCGCTGGAGCTAAAAGAGGAATGAAGGAAAGAGAAGAAGATTGCAAAACCCATACAAACTACAATAAATATTATAAAACAGATTTTTAATAAATATAATACAATAATTTGAATAAAACAGAACAATATAAATGTAAATATATAGTTGAAAATATATTTTATTTATAATAGTATGATTATTTATTTACATTATGATAATTTCTATTTACTCAATATATGTCCAATATGCTTGTTAATTTTAAATATGCTTTCTTATGACATAAAAATATGATACGCCGTAAAAATATGATACGCAAATCATGTATATTTTAACAAGGGTTAATTATAATTCCAAATCTATCTCACCAAGTTTTTATAATAACTTACACGTACACTTTTGAATTTTCACTTCCATCGAGCGTACCGCAACACACTAATTTTAATGTTTTTATTGTAGCTTAAAGGAAAGAAATTCTCAACAAAAAATATTTCTACGTCAAATACCTGAGATTGATCATCTGTCATTTATTTCAACTTCTTAGGACGTTGGACTGGGTGATTTGGAATGAGTGCATGTCCTGTGACACTGCTGAGTACCTGTTGCTTTCATTCCTCCCTCTTCGCCCCACGCGTAACTTGGTTTAAATTGTTTTACTTTCTTACTGTCAACCATAGCGCTGGTAAAAAATCAAACCGCAACTGCTGTCTTGTTCCACAAATCTCCAATTCGTAATTTTATTCTTGCTCCAATTCGTAATTTTAATATTTTTACGCTATTTTGAATATTTCACGATTCAATAGCAATATTTTGACATCGCCCAGTAATATATTTCTTCATATTACAGCTTCCGTACGACTTGAATACATTTCATTTTTGTTTGAAGTTTTGTATGTTAAATATGAACCTGCTTTTGACCCAGTAGACCAGACATCGCATCGGCTTGACATGTTCCCTCCCACTTAGTTAATGACCTATAATCTTTTAATTTCCAACAAAAAAAATTGGTAAATGATATATGACTTTCCACCGAGAGGATCAAAATGAGGATTGGTTGGTAGTTATTTTTTTCAACCTTTTTGTTGTCTTAACAGTTCTTTTCAAATGTTCTGCATTCTTTGAATTTATCAATTTCATTGAGTTTCAATACTTTTTTAAAAATACATCTGGACATTTCCACGTCAAGTGAGTTACGACTGTATGGACTGGTCTGAAGAATTTTTTCAAATTTTATCAGATTCTATAAAAGGGAGTCGCTCCCGCATTTTCAGCCCTCAAGACGCGATCTACGGTTTTTCGCAGTCATTTTTAGTTTTTACCATTTTAAAGAAGACAAAATTTCAATATTTCGTTCATCCGCTCTCAAAGTTAAAAATCTCCTTAAAATACATTAATACCATTGGATATTCCTCATTAAACAATCCTCTACATAATACAATACAACTTCATTTATTTAGGCACCGATCTTCAAGATGACTTGAGTGGGGAAAAGCCATGTATTGTAAAGTTTAGTTTTTCATACAACAAACTTTACTACTTTTAATTTAATTTTTTACCAGATAATAAAATAACTATAACTCGACTCGATGGACTGTTTCATTATCAACTGAAGTCGCTATTTAACTCCTTTTGAATATCCAATATTTCACATAAATATATGTATAGGGCCTGTAATAAAATCGGTTACGAATTGTTTCCCTTCGTTGTGAATCGACGTCTCAATTTTAGGAATCGAAAATTCTGTCGTTTATTCTCCGTGGAATTTGTTGATTTAACATTCTAAAACTACGGAAAAGTAAAGGCAGAGGCCGCCCTAGTAACTGGGATCGCTCCCAATCGCCGTGACGTCCCTTCTGCGACAGATGTTGCACCCCCACATTCTTGTCTGCCAGGATTCTCGAGATCGCTTGATGCAGGCACGTGTTCTGAGGGAAATATGCCATGAGTGCTATTCGCTGCTCCTGTGACAGACGGAAGAGAGAGAATACGTCGCCTGTTACGTATTTCTGTCAACTGAATCATTGTTCCCGCTGCATCTTACAATTAGTAACAGCATTCAGGTTTTGATTTTAATTAGCTGGAGCATATTATTTGATATTCCGTTCACCAATTTTGTCATAGCGTAGATAATACTCTAGTTGTGGTATCATATCATATTTTTCATAACCCAAAATTGTAACTAAAATTGTGTAAAGTATTCCCAAAATTGAATCATAATACACTTATTCATATATTTGACTAAAACCTTCGCATAATTTTGACTCCAAAATATTCCCTACCAATTAGAAATTGAAACTTAAATTTTTATACCCAACAATTTCATAATAAATGTTGAAATACTTTCCTTTCCATTCATCGTAAATTTCATCGGTCGCTGGTTTCATTTCCATTATAATCCCATATAATATAAAGCGCTCCGTGTAACTCACTCATTTATAGTTGAAAATCATTTGATACTTCTACTAGTCGTAGAAACGTGAAATTTGGTTTTCCTCAGAGCTATAGAATAGCAATGAATGACAAAATTTAAAAAAATATTCATGATAGTACACATACATACAATACATACAATAAATCAGACATTTTTCTGTATTTTTATAGCAATGAATTATACGGTGCCGCAAAACATATTTTCTGCTTTTAGATTAAATGTCACCGGATGAACTCCACGTACGGTCTACGCGGTTAATCTAGCAATAAGGATTTTTGCTCTAGATGGCTTGGCACGGGCGCAACCCCGAAAGGGGTGGGGGTTACCCTCCAGCGAGTGCAAGCGAGTATAACTCATAAGCCTGGAAATATGGCGACACGTACTGTGATGATTTCAGTTCTCTTCAAAAATGAGGCAAATGTAATCTTCATATATTCATTGATATTACAGTGTTTCACACATGCTAAAGATGAGAGAAATGAATCTTGTTTGCAGCAATATCCGAAATATATTTTTTCGTATACTTTTTTTATCATATTTTCTTCTGAATCATTTCTATGTAAACGTTTTTGATTAACATGCTGGATATTTGTCTTTTTCAAACATTTTTAACGACTGAAATTTTACCTGAAACCTTAAACTTGTACTATACGGGACAACATTTTCCCTAGTATACGCGATAAAGTTAGTCTTGAGTGTGCCGAAGAGAATTCAAGAATTTGATAAATTAACATTGCATTATTTTTTCATCTTATATTAACAAATATTCTTCTGACAAATAAATTGATTCGTAATTTGGTAAATTAGTTCGAGTAATTTCTGTCTAAACTTCATACTTATTATGTCATCTCAAAATATTTCATGATTTTTTTTAGTCTTGTGATTTTTTTTGGTTATAATTTGTGGAAGTTTTCAGACCCATGTTTCAGTGAAATGTTTTCGAAAATTCTCATGAATTGACACATCATGCTAAGGTATCCTTCACAATTAACGATCTTATTATTGAAATAAGAAGAATGTTAGACGAGTGAAAAACGTACGTAGAATGAATATCTGATTAATCTGGCAAATACAAAATTCTGGGAGCTGATTACAGTTTAAAAAGTAGTTACTGTTTAAAAATGAAAATAGGTAAGATCCGTGTACAAGTAACTTTACGACACTAAAAAAATGACAAAAGTAAGTGAACAATAGCTACTCTGTGATTTGAAAAATAACTAAAGCGTTCTGGAAACACTGAGGTGACCGTTACGGGCAATAGAAAACAAAAACACCTGAGGGTCATGCGAGTGATTTGAATAGCTGCTGGGTTGCATGGTCAGCGCGAGGAGGAGGATAGGATGCTTCAGAACTCACAACACTGTAGCTAACTCTTGGCATCCACGACCGGTGTCTAGCTACTCGTCTCTCTCTCCCATTCAAGCAGCTAGCCTAGGACTAGCTGAGTATCCACGTCATGTCTCACCAGAATTGTGAGAATTTGTATAGAGACTCACTTTTATAATGAAAAGGAATTACGTACTTCCTTTTACAGCAATATGGTGACCTCACAATGCAAATAACATTGCACAAATAACGGATACTTTTTCCCACTTCGGATCTCAAAGAGATCATCTCTCCTTATCTCCTCTTAGGCACAAAGCGCCTTGGAATCAATCGAGTGGAAAGTGCAAGTTTCTCTTTTCAAATTATCTATTTATATAGCGTGTTAATGACACTTACCCCCATTCTGCCGCGGGAGTGGATTTACAAAACCATTTGGATATCGGAATATGACGTTTTCCATTGACTCAATGATAGACGAGAGTAAAGACTCGCTCTGATTAACCCAGAAATTTATTGCAGCGTAACAAGTGATTTAGTAAAAACTGATTGACTGGCCTCGTTAGAACCAGCCTTGACTGTCTGTATGTGGGTAGAATTCATACACCTATACGAGTCGTTGGTAGTCCACATTTGTCGTAAGTGGCTAACTAGAGCCCATAGTAATAATATTGAAAGTACAAAACAGCTAACCTAACCAGAATGCACAAAAATGCGCGTGAATATCATTCTTGTCTTTAACTGTTTTCTTTTGAAGATTAAGTTCCTAAATTCATGAAAAATCCCATAAAACTGAAAATACTATGAACAGAAATAAATTTAATGAACTCGCTATCATATGTAATATCAATTCATTATTTGTGAAATGTATATATTCGTAATTATTCATTTTTTTCGTCATACTGCTCCAATTTTCAAGTATAAGGCATAATTCCAAGAGCCGTTATCTTATAATCAAGGCTCGGATCGATATACACAAAAATAGGAAAAAATGCACATAAAATGTTCCACATATGCATTAAAATGTCAAGAATATTCACTAAAAACAATTAAATCTAAAAAATTCGAAATATGTACTAAAAAAAGCAAGTTATGTTTCATCTACCCTTTATTAAGAAGGTTCAAGTGTAAATAGAGTTATTTGAAGTATACCACTGACAACATTAATACCGATAAGCCATATTCAGTAATAAGCAGGCAAATTTTGATTGATTACAGTAATTTACAAAAATTAAAGAGTTCAAACAAAAACATGCATTCATATGCAAAACAAAAATCTTCAAAATTATGCATTTATATGCACTATTACATTCAGATGGTCCCACGAGGTTAAAATGCTATAGATCGATTCCTCAAAGTCATAGAAAGTCAGGAAAAAATATGAAAAACATGCAAAATTCGAATCCTGCTTATAATATATTTAATATCATACCGTTTCTTTAAAAAATTGTATGAATTGAGATGGGCGCTTGATCGCTATCCGCCAAGCACCTCACCTCGGAAGTCGCTCGATGTATTTCGATTATGTACACATAATTTGAATTATAATTGTTGTTGAACAAATAATACAATAAATAGTCCGAGGGACGAAAATTTCATACGAATAGTAACAGTGTAGAGGTGTAGGAGGAGATAGTAGAGGTGGAGATGAGCTGAACAAGGGATTTAACCTATCTGATCCAGGTTTTTATTGCTGAAGATTTTGTAGGCATTCTCCATCGTCGTATCCTGTTTGAATATCTCAATGAGCTTTCGTTTAAGACATTCTACATCAACGTCCATCTCCCTACTTGGGCAGCACCGGTACTCTAATCTAGGTATCTCCACTTGGTCACTGGGAGGTCTTTTATCTAATTAAGTCAATTCTAGCGGACCAAATCAATTCTCACGGTCAACGTTGCCGTCTTTAGAGTAAGGCACTTTTTGGATATTTATGATTTCTTTAAAGACAATTTTAGGAAAAATGTTCGAGCTGATTGTATGAAAGTGCCACCTTCGACTTTGTGTTAAAAGAATTTTTTAACTTTTATATTGTGTGTAAAGAACTCTCCTAAAATATTTTGTCAAATCGTTTTGCGGACTGCACAGGGCCGCTGGCGAACTGCTAGATCACTAGAAAAAGCGACTTGTTATCATTATATTAACATTCAGAAATGCTAACAGAATATATCTCCACCAATCGTTTTATTTCACCCAAACCAGTTTTCTACGACTCTTTCTGAAAATGTAGGCAATGTCATGGAAAACTATTTTGTGTAAAATATGCCATTTGGTGGAGACAATTTCTTACACATCTTCAATTTTCAAGTCAACAGCTATCGAACTATTAACTTGTTCCGAACTTCCTATTTAACTGAACTGAATGGAATAATTTCTGTCAGTCATGATCGTCACAATGTTCTTGAACTAAAATTTCTCCTCTTGAATGGAAATTATAATAATTTGCTATATTTAAAGTAAACACGAAAATGTTTATCTTAGAGAGAGTCTTAAGGGATGTACGAGTATATGAACGATAGAATTCGCCTTCCTTTGACGTTTTAAAGACGGGCAGCATTGTTTTCAAGCTAACGGATTAGCCTACTTCTCAAAAAGCGAGAAAATAAGTTGGAACAAAATATCGAGATAGATTAATACCAAATGCGCGTTCAAATAAAATGACATACAAAATTTCGTAGTTTATGAAATGGTAGAAAGAATATCTTAAGTTTCGTATTCTGTCATTATTAAATAATATGTATCAACGACCATTTAATAATGCATTCGTACAAAGATATTATACACAAACCATTGAATGATCTAAAGAAGATAAAGGAGAGAAATTTCGATTCAAATGACGTGCATAGGAGCCTGGAAGTGACTTGAATCTGGACATAGTGTTAAATGGGTGAACTGCGGAAAAATTATCCTTATGTTAAACACAAATATTTCTTTTTACGGTCAGTTTTAATTACGTTATATTTTCTTAAACATAATGGAATGAAGCAGTGTAAACTTTATCGCAGCATTTATGACAGTATGAACTTTACTTATACCTAACAATCTATCTTCTCTAACTTTTGCGACGTTGATTTGCCAAAAGAGATGACTGATTTATATATTGTCCACGAAAATCTCTACACAATTATGTGATCAAGAATAGTATTGCGGTGATTCGATCTCGTATTTTTTTATAAAAAAAACAAAATAATAAACAATATAACTTGAAAATATTATTAGAAAAATTGAAATTTAAGTAAAATATACATGTATTCGAACATGATCAAAATAAAGAATATTACTTGTATATTTAATAAACGCAAATAAGAACTGAAATGAAATACTGAAATTGCATTTAATAAATTAAATAAGATGAACAGTATTTTGGAAACATTTTTTTCTATAGGAGATCCCAAATCTGATATTTTCATCAAAATCTGCGATCGTACTTTTTAACGATTACCATACTACATTTTAACGATTGAAGTACTACATTTTATTTTTAGAAAGTAAACAAAATGTAATGCAAAAAATGAAATGATTTCATGTCTTGGGTTTATCTGTTGCATGGCCTACGTGCCAGGGATCTTGCGAGGCGCCTGCGGCAGCGCCATAATTCCAGCGGCGGACGCACTAAATATACACGACGTTTCTCCGTGTGGGAGGACGTAATTGTTATTCACAGCGAGAGAGGGAGATCTCGGGGGTGCCGCTATTGATCAGAAACAAACAAACGAATTACGAGAGTCCAAGGAGATTATGGCACTGCGAGGTACGTAAAGGCGAAGACAAGAGAAAGAAAGACAAAATGAATTGTTGTTTGCTAGATGTAGTAGTAATTTTTACAAGTTCCTTCTACGCAACGATTACGTATGTATTTCAAGAAATAAATCTTATAAAATAATCCTATAAAATCTCAAGTTAAATCTTATAAAAATCTATTTAAAAATTTTCCCTTCACATTTAGATTTAACTACACGCCTAGATTTAATAGTGATGAAGAAACGTTTAGTTGTAATTACCAATACTTAACTTTGTGTGTTACGTGTTTATCTACAGATGGAATCACTGAAACTCAGTCCGAAAATATCCCCCTGCAATTGATTCTTCCAATTTAGTCCAACAAGCTACGTCAGGGATGCTAGGTCAGATGACTGATGCGCTTAGATTAGTCAAAATAAGGTGCCGCACCGACATTGGTCTATAGTAAGTGTGGAAAACCCGAATTGAAAACCTCACCCAATTTACTTGTACGGGGAGAAGAAAGCTACGTCACCGCTGCAGCTGCACATCTTGTGTCAACTGAGAGGATGAAGCGAGATAGTCTAACTATTTATTGGCTCTGTCTCGTGAAACTCATATTGGCTTCAGCCACTACGAGTAGTGAATCGGCGCGGGCTAAAAACTAGATCATGAGCACTCGTGTTAAGTTTACTCACAAGTTACAACTTTTCTTCCGTTCTAATATAAAACCCTTCGAAACTTAGTAACATGCTGCTTTTTCTTTAAAAAGTATATTCGTTTTGTGTGAAATTGAAACAATTGTTTTGTGTGAAAAAAAACAGAATTCACGTCAGTTGTATTTAAATGGTATTTTCATAACCTTAATGATTTAGTATCACTAATGACAGTAATATTGGAAATGAGAGGTCTTCTTTTTAATGTTTGATCAATCAGTTTCCCAATATCAACTGCATCTGAATGCATTGTGATGCGATTTGTGAATACTTGTGTACGAGTAATGACTAGTTCTCTACGTAATTGAAGAATGATAAATTTAATCTCCCAGCGCTAAATGAATGAAATAAGAACTTTTCCGTTCAGTACCTAATAAAAATTTTGGGGTCACTCTGAAATTGAATATCCGCTTTCCTTTCCAAGAGTTGTCGTGTCTTGTATAAGACGATCTAATGTACTTAATAATATCACTTTTAATCTTCATGTGAAAAATTTTGTGCAAAAGACAAAGAAGTTAAGCTACAATTTTCTTATAAATATTTTGTGCTTTTAATGTCATTGCTACAGCATTACCTAATTTCATTGAACGCACAGACTGCATTTTTCCTCTTGTTGACTTTATTTCATGTCTGTTATCCATTGTTTGTCACAAAGAAACGATAGAAATGGCTAAACTTTACTAAATATCTTACACTAGACATTAGTCATATTTTTTACTTAGTTTTTTTCCTCATAAATTTGCAGAGAAAATATCTTCTGTTTGTCAGGCTGAACCTAAGCAATTGAAATTTCGTACTTGGAGAATGTTTTCCTTAGTATATCTAAAATATTTCAATTCACAGTACCAATTTTTCCTTAATTGCTAATGTAATTTTTTTTATTGTGACCAGGACCTCGTGGCTGCTCTTCTCCCTCTCATATTGATATCTCCCTCTCAGATGTCAACCCGATATAAGTTTCTTTTCTATCAGATTCAGTGAGAGATAGTTAATTCAGTATGTACGACGCTAACTGAGCTAAACTGATTTACCTATTTAGCAAAATACTTTGATAGAAGTGATGAAGTAGACCGCAGTCATTGAAGGACTCCACTATTCCACATTGAAGGAATCCCTCAATGGAATTCATTGGTTTTACTTTTCCTGAAGTACAAATTGTTCCTTGGTAAAACCGGTTAACGTGTGATTTAATTAATTAATTTATTTCTAAAAATGCCATCTTACAAACATTTATTCACGCGAAGAATAAGGAAAAACATTCTACCATAATACGTAAATGCAAGTGGATTGCTATCGATGTGGTTTAATGCCTTAGCATTTCGTTTAATCGCAGTAAGCTAAAGGGGAGCCTAACACGCCCTCCATTGAGAGTGTAGCCGTCTATTGATCTGCCAGCCATGCTCTCGAGCAGATGTGGCACGTATTCCCTCCTCCACCAGGACTACTGGGATGCGAGTTCAAGACTTGAAATTTCTCTCCCTGCGTGTGAGCTACAGAGGAAGACAGATGTCAAATTGTGCGATTGATTGGTTATTTCATGATATTACTCATCTCGAGTTGGAAAGATTGTTTTAGATGTCTTCATTGTAATATTAAATGCTTTTCTGATAATTCAATCGCATTAAGTTTTCGATTTTCGCGCAAATATTCATTCTTGAAATATACTGAAATTGATCAACTTAATGGATATCTGCTGAAAATATGTCATATTTAATAGAATGATCAGAATTCTATTTTAATGAAGGATATAAGAATGCTGAATGTTTTAATTGGCAACGTAAAATTAATCATGCCGTCTTCTTGCAAACCTTGGGTCCAGTGTTTTGACCACGCATGTATTACTTAAAATAGACACGCAAGAACCTGTTCTTGCTTTCAAATGAATAAACTAAATACATATAAACATATATAGTAATTCGCTTCATAAATAAATAAAGATTTTCTAATAATGAAACAGGAAGTGCGTGTTCGTGCAAACCAGAAAGGAAACTTCGAGACATTTGCATCGCAACTGTTGTTGACACAAAACTAAGTTAAAAAACGTACCAAGAATTTCGATACGTTTTTTAACTTCCAAACTAATAAATAATGCAAACTCGTCATCTCAGAAAAATCATCCATAAACAAAACAAAAAGCAAAGATCCTCAACATTAGAAGATGCTAGACAACTTTCGAGAATTCGCCAAGCTATACACATTAAACGGATTAATAAAAAATCAATAACATAAATTCAGTTATTAAGGAACTACATTTTCTTAAATCTAACGACATATAAATTTTCTATAAAATAACATTTAATAAAATTTCAAAGAGTAAATAGAAATGCATGATCAACAACTCTAAGTGGAAATTAAAAAAGATTTAGAAATTGATGCAGATATAGTGCTATAGTAATATTATATTTATAATAGTTTATTTTAATAACCTAACTAATGTCAGTTCCCGAATACATTAAAAATGCTCTTCAATAATATTTATTGTTTCCGGGTGCTGGTGGTTATACGTTTACCCGTCGCAGAAATGTTCATTTAAATATTTGGTTAGATTTATAACGCATTTCGAAATTAGCACTTGAAAAGCGTGGGAAAAGATAAAGACATTTCATCTAGAAATGTACATACACATTTATACACATTTCCTCTGTTTCCTCGCACCCTAAGACAGGCATCAGCTTCCTCTTTACACCTACTTGCTTTTCGAATAAAATTTTAAAAAAGCTTTTAGGGTTTTATTAAATTTCACATTTGACGGGGTTGAAAGAGTAAACATTTTTCGTAAATCATAGGTTTGCCAATGGCAACGCTGTATTACATTGCAATGCCGAAGATTGCGTTATACCATGACCATGGAAAAGAGTAAGTTGACTATCGGAACAGGGATACAAAGTCAAATGATTCAGATCAAAGATTCCCACAATATAAAGTAACGGATCTCGCACAGAGAATTACTTTTAATAAATAAAGTAACGCCCAATTTACATTGATGATGATGAAACAATATCTAATAAATAACTGAATTCACAAGTTCCTCGTTTTGCCTAAAGTGAGTTTTCTGAGAACAGCAAGTGCTAGGATTTGTGACCCCCCCCCCCCATTTACTTAACTTTATGGATTATTATGGTCAATATATATCATACTCTCTCTTACTGTCGTGTTCATGGAATAGACTAATTATAAAACTTGAGCTCTAAAACCACTTTGAGTACTTATTTATTCATTTGTTTCATGTCTTTTTTATTTATGTAGCTTGGTTCCGGTTATCGGGCCTGCTCTTCCACCTATCCAAATATTAGAAGAAAAAAATCATTAGGTTACGAGTGTCGCACTGCACTATTATATGTCAATGGAAGTAACGAAGTTCTTCTAACACAATCTATGGGAGAAATATTTTCTGTCACTCTTTTATTGTCCGTCTTTTGTTTCGAAGTTCCATCATCTGGTAACCCTACGTCAGCGTAAAATAAAGAGACATAAAGTAGACATAAAGTAGAAAAAAATTCCAACACTCAACTTGTTGCGCAACATCAGCCATTTTCTCCGGGCCAATTTGCACGTCTTCTGTTCGCAGATGGCAAAGGAAGGACACACACTGTCACGTGTCACAAAGCATCTTCACTGCTTCCAGTTCTCTCTTTTCGATGTCTCCTAGTACTCGTAAACCTCGGAAATAGTATTTGTTTTTGTGTTTGAATGGAGATTGGTCGTGACTATTACCTTCGCTTCCCGTACTGCGCGTACCATCTAAAATGCACATTTACGAAAATGAGCTATATAATATTTTATATTTGTTAAACACTAAGGAACGCAGGCAAAAATACCACTGCTTTGTTATATTGCACCATTTTCAAGTTATGCTGAAAAATCGATTGTGACTGGTCGTTTAAATTCAACGGATATTTTTACAGACTTTGAATTACTATGCACCTCAACATAAAAGTGAAACAGTTATCTCGTCGTATTACAACGTTTTCGTGCATCTATATAGTAATTTTTCGAATCTATATATAGTAATTTTTCGTGCATCTATATAGTAATTTTTCGAATCTATATGGCAGTTTTATTTCCGATGGAAACTGAGTATGTACTAATATTTACAGAAATACTTCACATCACTAAAATCCAATACTCAGACGTATTATAATTATTTGGAAACAGTAACAGATCGCGTGTTTGTGTGGTATTTCTTGTCACAGAGTATCTCATCAGATAGTATAGAGTCAAACAATAAAAAACTGATACTGATACTGACTTACGGAGAATACGAAGATTACCTAGGTAGCCCAAGATGAAAATACGTTCGAATGGACCGGGATCTTTTTCCTTTTGTGTCAGTGTTTTGGCAGCGCATTTTGAAACTAACTTCCACGTGGAATCCCTAATGAAAACGTGTTTTACTAAAGTTACTAAAGTTACAGCTTTATCACCATTGTTGATTCTACCGAAGAGAACTCCCAACCCTGTAAAGGTCCGCATACTCCATGCTTATCTCAAACGTCAACCACTGAGCCACTTGAACGTCTCCCACTTCCCGACACCTTCATCTCTCCCGTCACTTCCCTTCCTCCTTCCTTCCGTTCTATTCCGTTTCGTTCTTCACTGTACCATTGCATCCATTCCTCCATGGTCATCATCACCACCTTCGTCGCTCTTGCTGCATATGTCGCGTCGTCCTCCAAAGCAGACGTATTTTTACGATTCCTTCATCCATCTCGGAGGGCAGTGGTGGCGGGGCGGCTGTGTCGTAGCGTGTCGCGCGGGGTAAGGAGGAGCTGGACCGCGCGCCCTATTCTCGCCTAGTCCTATTCTCGTCGTCGCAGCAGCCGCCCCGCGACGGCAGACACACCCGAAGAAACGGGCGCGTGCGACGGTCATGAGAGGCAAGCTCAGCGAGCTGTTTCGGTGCTCTGCCCGCGGCCTCCAAAGAGGTGAGCTCGTGATGAACCGGCGCGACTGGAGAAAGCGCGTGGCGTGTGTCATAGCGGGAAGGGGGCAGCCAACATCTTATGAAGAGAAGAAGGGGGAGGTCGAGAAACTTCAGGAAATAGAGTGGGAGAAGGGTCGATAGCGTGCCTCTTTTATTTGTTTCTGAAGCTCCATCGAATGGTAGTCAGAGCGAGGGAAGCGTTTTGTAATCGTGTGGTGAGACGACACAACCAGTTTTCCTAACGTCTTGACGTTCCGAAGTATCGTTTGCGAAAATTCGTCAGCATGAAAATTTTGAGTGATCCTTACATAAATTGTGTGCCAGTTTAGTGAAATAATATCCCATACTTCCTTCAAAAGTTCTTGTTCATCTTCAACAAATATGAAGGACGAAAAACAGATGTAGTTAGTGATAGTCTTGTTTCTCGCAGAAGCGAGGATTACATATGCATTTATGTATGGATGTTACATATACATAGAAACGCAGATTACATATTACATATCAGTAATAGTTTTGTATGTTACGTCACCCGTTAAACATTAGAAAAAAAAGTAGGAAAGTAGATAGATAATTAAAAGGAGATAAAAACTTTCGTGATTTTTATGATGAGTATGAAACATCTTCAAAAGTAGGAGGAATAATGTACACGGATTCTAATTTATTTTTATTTTTCGTAGTGAAGAGAAAATTAATTTGCTTCATATTATAGTTTTCTTCTGAAAGTGACAATATTTAATTATTTACGTACATACGTGTATCTTCAAGTTTGTGTATTGAAATGTTAATACAATTACATGCTTATCAAACAATTTAAGCAAGGATCACAAACTTCGTATAATAAAATACTATTTACGAAATTTGGTACTGTTTTTTACTCTGTGAACTCATTAAGTACAAATTTAATGAAAACTTGTATTGGGCTTAATAGTGAGAAATAAGCTCACTTACGAAAATTTGTCAAAATAGTTGCTATAGGTACAAATTTTTCTTAAAATTTGTGCGAGTATAGAATATAGTACCCTAAGATCTTGCATAAATGGTTCTTCGATTGGCAGTCAAAGTAGCAACAAAGATTAATAGACTGATTAGTTTTACATATGTAGTATTGTCACTGTATACTGAAACAGTCCGGCATTTATAGTTAATTGTAAATTTTTAATTTTGATACTTAGTAATCATACATGCAAAAATTATCAACGTACAGATTTTTCTTTGTTATTAGTTTTTAGATTGGAATCTTTTTGTGACTTTTTAAATCTACTTTATATGGACACTTGTGTTCATGTAGATTGTTGACACAATTTCATAATTTCATTTTGGTGCCTTGGACATGCAAGAAAACCATCTCTTATTCCTAAACGAGAAGTGTCGTAGCCTTTTTTTCGGATGAGCACACCTTTAATGAAATACGTTATTGCACGTATAAACAGCGCTAGCGGCGCGACGCGTCACACAGAGTGAAGCGTCGGTAGAGGGCAGTTGCGGAGGTGTGGCCGGCGAGGATGGAGATAGTCTCTGCTAGTCACGCGGAGGGCACGAGGGTCTCCAAGTGCGTCTGGGCACATTGCCCCACTCTTAACAGAAATACAGTGGAAGTTTTTTATTCGTTTAATTAGATACGGAGACATTTGTACTCGTGACGATTGCTCTAGAACTGTTGGCAGCAATGGTTGGTTTTTGTTTGTCTCTCATTTACCTATTTGCTTCAAAGATGTTATATACTGGAGGTGTCAGGGGAAGTGGCATCTCAGAAATAAAAAAAATCGAAGTGCAGTTTTCAAGGAGATACACTAATACAGAAGGCTAATCATTTGCATATTCAAATGATTTTTTTTCTTTTTTTCTGCAAAGATCTTTAATTAAATGAACATAAAAGAACAACAGCAGAGAAATCGCATTGCAAATATTTAAACATTTACTATGTTAAGAATGGATGAGACAATGAAACATGTACTTCGGTAAAATACGGTTAAACATTTGCATGAGAAATATGGATAACCTCACATCTGGGTGGGAGGTTGAAAAACGTTCTTCTTTTTGTATACAAAATATTCAATTATTCCAGATGGTGTTTCTCTGCTGTTATTCGTTCAAATGCAATACATTTTATATCGTTATATCCGTATTTTCATGGACTTCTCTGGGAAAAAATTATTGTCCCGTTTAAATTGTGTATAAAACAGCCAATATCTCTGTACTTATAAAAGCTACCAATCATTTTAATACATCAATGAATGTCACGACTTTTCTTCGTAAAAACCTCATTTCGAAATCTTTATTCGTTTAGGAGACATTTGAGGTGTTTGCTTTTACTGATTCACTCTGTATATGCTAAAGTATTTAAGTATTGTAATTTGACGCAAATATTATATAGGGGGATGTACACGGGGCCAGTGAAAATCGCTTCGTGACAGTGGAGCATATTGAGACGAAACCTGGACAAAAGAATTTTATCCCGTTAATTTGATGGATTATGGTGAATTACCGTTTATATGTACATAAACAAATGTCATGTTAAGTTAAATGTATTTTTGATTCGAGAGGGTCATAGGTGGAGTATTCCTTTATCTACAACTAGTAACATTTAAGAATGGTCAGAGTACGTCCATACTCCAGATATTCTGTTCATAAAAAGTTCGAATGTTCCCTCAATCACCGCAGATGGAGTAAAAAGCGTCAAGGCAATTAAAGCGTATAAATAAATGTAAAATGAGTGAAATAATCAAACATTAATATTTAAATCTTCTTTTTTCGTATTTTTTATCACAAGACCATGATATAATACCTATTAATTATATTTATAGAAACTCAAAAGCGAGGCACAACACTCTAGGCAAAAATTCTTGGTTTACTTTTCTATCAACAAATTTTGTTAAATGTCTTGGAACTCAAAATTTAAAAAGTTTGAAAAATAAATTATATTTGTTACTTATAATTGTGTTGGATCCTCTGCATGGTACAAAGAACCAGAGTCTTGTTTACTTCGTTATCGTTGGTCTTTTCAATCCCAATAGTATTGTATGTTATGTTCGAAGTTATCTTTATTATTTATTTATTCAATTCCTTTTGGCGAGGTTCAGGCCTTGAGGTCTGCTCTTCCACCTAACCGTTGGACTTGGGTAAGGGAATTGGGAAGGAGAGATGTTGTGTTGCCAGGGAACTTATGGTATCGAACCGACATTTGTCTGGAGTAGGTGAGGGAAACCCCAGCTGAAAACCTCATCTTGTACGGCCGAGCAGGATTTGAACCCTCGCTCTACCGTTCAGCGAGATCATCGAAGCAAGACACTACTACTAGACCACCACTGTCGGACATAGCGGAACCCATCCTACCTTAGAAGTTAAATAACTATAATTCTAATAACTACTATGTGTTAAATACTGTAACGTAAATAAACATTTATGTTTGCGAACTTTACATTCCTAAGAGTTGAGAATATTTTTGTCCTTCGCGAAAGGATCCCAGGAACTGCGCAAGTTATTCATAATGTAATACAAATGCTAATTCCTTACTAATGTGGATAATTTTTATCAGTTGACGTCAATTAGTAATCATTGTAACCAGAGGCAGGAGGGTTCTGACCCCACCCCTCCCCAACATTGTTCATATTCAACTATATTTGTGCTTTGAACGTTTAACAAACAAAAAAAGCTTAATTTTAATAAGCTTAATTAAAATTTCTTCAAATTAAAAACAAACTTTTGTTCTCTCTTAGCTCCTCCTACCCCTACCCACCCAAAATAAGAATCTTGGCATCCATTCTTGCACGTTTGTACATTGTATAGGTGAAATTGTTCTAATATAAAATAATTTTGTGAAACAATGAAGAAACGTGTGTTTGTAGGTAATACTTCTCCAATCTGACTTCTCGAGAAGCTTCAATCTCAGGGTGATAGGTGGAAAGAGTATGAAACATTTATTCTTTATTTAATTTGCTTTAATAATGCTCATTGTAGTGAAACACCAGAAGTACTGTTTCTGGGTATTCGAATAGTTTGTGCAGTATTTTCTCCGAGAGGACAAAACTTCCATCCATCAAGTAAGACAATCTGTTGAGTCGGATACACGAGCTAACTACACTACTTACCTATAGTTTATTGTTCCTGTTAAGCGGTCAGGAAGAAGAAAAACGTACAACTCGCAGAACTATAACTTGAGCAGCTCTTCAGAAAACTAGAGAAATAGTGAGTGTCTATAGGATATGTATAAAAACTTCGTCGAGAAAATAGGAATGAGGAAACAACAGGAAATTTATGTTTGAAGTTCTGAAGCAATGAACTTTGATAATATAACGTAGTTTTGTTGGTGAACAGAATGAGGAATAGTTTTAATAATGTCAAATACCCTCAGAGCACACATGGCATATTATTTCGTGTCTGTTGTCATAAGTGATAAAAATGCTTTATGCGTCCACATTGAACGTGTACCAGTTTTTTTATCTTCTGTTGCGTTTCTGTGTCTTGTGGGTTGTTGTTAAATGTCATCCCTTGCTCGCTTGTGTTGCAGAAGGATCTAGTGCTTCAGCGGCGGCGGCGGCCGAGTTCGGCGGTGCAGCAGCGGCAGCAGGCGGCGGCAGCATCGGCAACGGAAGCAACGGCATCGCCAAGAATGAAGGCGCGGATTGGCGCGGGAGGCGAGGCAGGACGGGCTCTGGAGGCAGCAGTTCGGGCAGCTCGGGCAGTGGGATCGGCGGCGGGGGCGGCAGCGGCGGGTCCGCGGCGGAGACGGAAGCAGGCTGCTGCGGGCGGCGGCGGCCCACAGGCATCGGCGGGAGCGGGGGCGGCGGCGGGCGCGCCAGGGGCCGCCACGTGGGGGCGGCGGCGCTGGAGGGCGGCACGGGGCCTGGGGGTGACGCCGGCGACGACCCATCAGACCAGCTGGAGGGGCCCGGCACAACTGAGAACGACCCTCTTCACCTCAAGAGACGGGTGGGACTCTTCAGTGGGGTGGCTCTAATCGTCGGCACCATGATCGGTGAGGATTCATTAGTTGCTATTGTTTCTTCTTCAAAAGCACTTCGTCTCACGCTTAAGTCCATCTCTTGACGAACAATTGCTAATTAGTTTATCGATGTATCCAACACATGCAAACAGGAGGGAAAATATCAGGAGAAACCTTCATGATGAAATTAGCATTGTGTAAACATTCAGAAAAATAATTAAAGCAGAACTCATTCGATTAAACGTTGTAAAATGTATCGAAACAAAACTGAAAAATGAATTGCGATCCTCCAAACGTAAGAAACAGATTTTACCAAAAAATTAAGCATGTTAGCCATTTCATTGTTTTTTAAAATAATTCTTCGTCTAAAAACACAGAAGCTAAAAATTACTGCGTTCATTCGTAGGCTATTAAATTCCTAGCACTTATTAAAAAGTCTTGCTGAAAGACATAGATTCAATCCTTGGGAGATATGGTTCGTAACCGCTTCTTTAAAACAATTTTTCATTTTATTAAAAAATATTTTGTTTGCATCTTTATCTCAAATTCTAAGGAATTTTTCGGGTAATATTCGCCTTTCTTTAATTTTATAGATGGATTTACATTTTCTTTTTTTCACCGACAAAAAATCATTTTACTTGCAAATTATATGGTATACTTAATCTTCTTAAAAACTCCAACAGAGTCTATTTACACAAAATAATTTTACTTTCCTCAATATCAATTAATTAATGATATAAATAAGTTTCTGATTCTCTTTTCAAAACTTTCTTCATTAATTATGTTATATTGAATGAAAATGGAAAACGGGACAGGGGAGCGTACCCGGGATTCCTATTTTGCACGCTGGCGCGCTTCCACTACGATCCCCATCCCACCTGCATAGCGGAAGCGCGCAAAGTTGGAGATTCCGGGTTCGATTCACGGTCCCATCTCCCATTTTAATCCAATACATCATAATTTATATGTTAGTTGGCTGTTTGCTTAGTGGTACTAACGAGATTAATGTATGTTTCTTCATTAAATAATTCATTTGGTAAACTGCACTCTTTATTGTATTTATTTCCTGTGTCATATTTTTATGAAGGATTCATCGCTACGAATACGTGAATTTGGAATTACTGTACAACGCAAGTTAAGGAATTATTTTTGGCTATGTATGTAACTCTAATTTAATTCATATAACTAACATATTTAAGCATTTTGATAGTAATTGCAAATAAATGGTCAATATACTTTCAACTATATTAGACATTTAATACAACAATCTTCAATTAAATATTTGTTAATTTTTTCTCTGTGAAATACATTATAGATTATAACGTAAAAACACCTTTAAGTTCCCGATACGAACTATTTCATAAAAACTAATTTGTTAGCTTTTGGTTTAAATATAATACATAAAATGATATTACGAATTAAAAATAGAATATATATATAACTCACGTCATAAAACCCCAATCACAACGAACTTATGTCCCTAAACGCTCGGTCACGAAACTCGCCTATAGGGAAGAGGTAAAAACAATAAACTTATTATTATTTTCATTCTTGGCTTGCATGATCATTAGACCATTCCTAATCAATAATCTACTTATATAACAAAGAAATCTATTTGTTCATTCTGTTAAAAACTTTCTACTTTTTCACTCTAAATTCTTTGCAATTCCCTCATGGGATTAAATCTTCACAAAAATGAAATGACCCTCCATGAAGAGATTACCATTTTACCTGTGATTGAAGTACGTGCTTTATAAAATACTTCCTTGTTTCGTTGGAAAGTAATCTTAATTTGAAAATAAAAATAAACTCATTTCTCGATTTAATTTCTTGAAAACTGTGTGACGTACAGAAATGTATTTTTGTAATCAGTATGCTGAATAGTGATCATTAAATAATTTTTCAAAATGTTGGAACATTTAGAAGCCGGAAGGGAAGCGAGGCGTGTAATGAGCTCTCGCAAAATAGACTTCTATTCCAATAGTATTAAAAGTCCAACAATATTAGTTCAATGTACAATAGCTTCTATTCCAATAGTATTGTCAAGTTAAATTTTGTTACATCAATTGGTTCGTGACTTAATCGAGGAAATAATATCCTTCACAGGCACACATTTTGCTCATTGACACATTGCAATACTCATTACAATTTTTTCCCTGAAAAATTGAAGATCCTTCCGGAAAAATTTCAGATCTAGGTTTTACTCGTATTCTTTGCTTTTAACTGTGATTCAATAAATAAAAATTTAATTATTGCCAAAAACAGGTAAAACCCGAAGAAGACCACGTGGATAACTGAAGTCTTTTCTCTCCGAAAGCAAGCGATTATTTTTATGTTTTACCTGTTAGAAGAAAGACCACCTTAAGTTTTCACTAACTGTTCAGCTCTTTAGAGGATTTTCATTCTGGATTGCGTTATAGATGTTAAATAGGTAATTCCGAGACAGCTCTTCTTGTTAATAAATTAAATAAATATTTTTATGATACCTTCCGGAGTACAATACGTTATTTTATACTACTTGCATTTTGACACGCCTTTAAAATACAAATGGACCTTTTTTAGCAAAAACAATTGGAGACTGAACCTGAATGAAACACTGGATATCAAACGGCACTCATGGGAGACGCAGTGAGCATGTTTTGGTCTATATGAATGATCAAATTATTATTAACTGCATATATTTGTTCAAAAATAAATTGGTGTGTGGGTGATTTGACAAAGAGGATATTGAAACCAATATTTACTGAACCATCGAGCCACCCACACAATGAATCGAACTTCATAAAACTTGAAGAAACAAAAGTAAAAATCTATTTAAAGGCTTGAGAATAAAAGATTTGTTTTCTCGCTTATATTGAATTTGAGAGAGATGCATCAATGAAAGAAAAATATTCCGTGGATTCCAATCTGTTGTTGCGTAAAGTCGATCAACTCTCAAAATGAAAAATCAACAACGCGAACCAATCCTGTCCGAGCGTGAGTAATCTGAAGTATTGCAACGTGATTTGCTTTCATTTTTATGTCCCGTCGTCATAATAAACGTATCGAGCGGTGGTATTAAGGAAGCCAGTCGTCCAGCACGTGCTTAAGTCGCGTTCTTGCTCTCAGGTTATGAACTTCATATGATGCAACGGTAGCAAATGTGTCGCTCGGGCATCACGCCAATCACAACCAGCTCCTCCCCTTCCCCCGCCCATTCTCTCTATCATTCTCACCCTCCTCAAGGGGACGATCACGAAGCGCTGACACTTGATTCACACTCCTTTATGCGATGCATCAGTGATGTTCATTAAAAATATACTGAAAGTAAACAAATAACTAAATTTATTGTCAAGAAGCAGTACAAACTGCGTATGACCACGTGGAGGACAATAAACTAATTTACTCTCCGGAAGCAAGCAAGGGACCATCCCATCAATTCCGATCAAAGACCCTAAGGCAGAGGCGGATTCAATAATTACAGCTAAAATTTTTAGATAAGATGAAAAGTTAGCTTCGAGTTATAATACTAAAAGAACTTCAATATGTTTGTAATTTAACACAGAAAATTTATTTTACATGTGCAAATTTATTATCGAACTATAGATTATTCTGAGTATAGTGTTTAAAAATCATAAGAATTGAAATAACACTAAATTCACGATTTATTGTTACAATAAACATGCCCCTAGGCAAAACCTGGAGAATCTCTACCCGAAAAAAAACCGGAGCAAAACTCGGGTCAGGATGGGGCTACAGAATTAATGTACACAATCATAATATTCTTTAAATTCTTGAGGAGGGAATCGTATAGAACGATTCCAGAATAATATGGTTCTTTTTGGCAAAGAGTGGTTGACACTCTTGGGAGATGAATATTATTCCTATTGCGAGTATTGTGTTCGTGAACGAGACTGTTTCGTATGAAGCAAGGGTGGCACTTCAGTCATTCGGTCTTAACAAACACGACTGTATCATAAATATAAATGCAGGGAAGAGTTAAGATATTTAATTCCTTAAATAAAATTTACAAGAGTTTCGGGGGTGAGATTTACAAATTATCCGAACTACCCTCTTCTGAATTCTGAAAGTTTCAATGCTCTTACCGGAATTGACCCAGAAGGTAATGCCGTAACGTAAATGGGAGTACAGGTTTGCAAAATATACGCAACGGGAAATACGTGGACTAACTACGTTAACTAAGTTTCGGAATGCGTAACACAATTTGCTTAATTGGGAATTAAGATTGTCAACGTGACACGTGTTTACACACTAAATTAGTGTCATCAGCAAAAAAAACATTTTGTAATCTGATGTGGATGATGACGTGTCGTTCACATTCAATAAAAAGAGTATAGGGCCGAGAATTGAACCTTAGGAAATTGAAAATTAAGTAGCTTTGTTTCTGAAAGACAACGCAGAAGTATTTTATTTTTAGTATAGGATATTTCCACCCGTTGATATCTATCTTTTAAATAAGAAGTTAGCCATTGATGTGAAAGTCCACGAATGCGTAGAGAATGCAATTTGGAAAGGATAATTTCGTGATCGATGACATCGAATGCATTGGATAAATCAAGAAATTTTTTCCACGAGCAAGAGATGTGGCAACATCGTTTAAAAGAGGAATTATGTCGCTTGTAGTGGAAAAGGATTTCCTAAAACCGTGTTGATCGTCAGAGAGAATGTTATTTTTTGATAAGAAATCTAGAAGACGCTTACAGAACAATTTTTCTAGGATTTTTGAGAAAGTGGTTAGTAGAAATATTGGTCGGTAATTTCCAATGTTAAATTTGTTTCCTTTCTTGTGTAAAGGTTTCACTTAAGCTCTCTTAAATATGTTAGGAAACAACCCTTCTGATAAAGAACTATTAAAAATATTTATGAGTGAATTTAATATAGCATGGGACAAAAATTTAACAATAAACTCAGGTATATCATCTATGTCTGTTGAAAATTTGTTTTTTAATGAGCTGATGATTCTCATGACTTCACTGGCGTTAGTTTTGGAAGTGAACATAGAATTGGGTATGTGGGTGGATATAATTGGAAGGCATTGATTTGGATATATTGAGTTTGTTATTTTACCTATTTCTGAGAAGTAAGAATTAAACAAATATGCGATGTCCTGAGGATTTGATACGATTTTGCAATCGTTTCGTAGAGAAATATTTTCTTCGCGATTTTCACAAGTTTACGTGTAATTGTTAACAATATTCCACATGGCTTTCGTCCGGTTTTCCGATTTCAGTACTTGCCTGTTGTTTAACACAAAACACAAAATATCTGCAAAGGACCACACAGCACCCGCAGCAGCCTCCTAAAGCAGGTTTTTTCAACAAGAATGAATATCAAGAATATCACTTCAAAATAAAAAACACGCCTATTGTTGAAGCAGAATTAATCTAATTGGAGCTTATAAAAAATAAGATTTCATTGTCGTGAAGTTTTTTATTGCTATGCCAATAATAAGATGAAATCAAGAAATAATTCACACTATTTATAATGTGAATTTTAAATAAATGTTTCAATATAAAAAAATGAGCAAAAAACGAATTTTATAGATACAATACGTATTTTCATCCGTGAGTTCGTTTCTCGTAAAAAAAGCAGCCTTAAAAACAGATGAACTTCCATCATCATTCGACTGTCAAGGGCGAGCGACAGCCGCGCGCTCTGATGCAGGAATTTTGAAATTATTTTGCATGCCCTTCGCGATATCGGTCGGTGGAGCTATCTGGTGGGGTAATTCTAAACTACCCTTTTGCGAGGGAGTAGCAGCTTGGATAAATTCGCTGTTTACACAACGGCCTCCAGCCGGTTACTGAATAATATACCATATCCTCAAGGTGGGAATGTTAATTTTGCAGAACTACGCTTGCGCAGAACCCACCTGCAAACGAGAGTTGACTGATCGCTTCAGATGCTTTCAATCCGCTACCTGCACGATCATTTCGAAACACCTGTCGTTTTCCATAACTTTAGCTGAATAGACTACTTTTTGAAGAATAGTCTTATATTTACGAAAATAATCATGCAATTCGGGTGGTTGGTTACAGAGTTTTGAAAGATAATACAAACGGCGTTTGTTTTTTGAGGAAATTCTTATCCCTTGGGTTATCCATCTATTGTATTTCTTTGTATTAATTAACTTGCGTTTTATGGGAAAGCTAGAGTTGTAATGTTTTAGGAGTTTTGAGATTAATACATTGAATTTGTCGTCGGTGTTTTGGCAATTGTAAACATCTTTCCATGTTTCTTCACGCATATAATTTGTAAATCTGTATTGATTTATGTCATTTAACTCTCTTGAAAACTTGTTAAGGATTTTAAGTGGTTTTAGTTTATTATTAATAGTCAATACTTGAGCAATGTGATCGCTGTATCCGGCGATAAACACTTCAGAGAGATACGAGATTACATTGTTGACGATAATTTGATTTTGTGTGTGTGTGTGTTTGGNCTATCAATGTTTGAGATGAGCCGGAGAGGCGTGTGGGGTCCTTTATTGTAGTAATAAGGTTGAAGGAGTCGATAAGATTCTTGAAGCGATTAACTGGTGAATGTGCAGAGTCGGGTGTACTCAGGTAATCGATGTTGAACTCACCACATGTAACAATAGATTTAGTAGATTTGTGCGATATATTTTAAAACAATTTCGAAGTTCCGAAAAAATATGTCAAGATTGAGGAGGTCTATAAATACACAAAACAATAATACCGGTGTCGGTCAGATTAACTGTAGAAAATTCGAACACACTATCTACGCAGAAGTTCTCGTAGCCTGTCAGTGGAGAAGATAAAATATCATTACGAACGTAGATACACGTACCTCCGTGGGGATTTTTGTCCTTTAAAATTTTGCCGACAGTAAGAACTTGCTAAATAATAAATAGAAATATCAGTATCATTGATCTTGTTAGTAGAAAGCCAATGTTCTGGGAGGCATAGCATATCGAATGGATTTTCGTGTACCAGAATTTCAATGACTGTGAATTTGTTTGAAAGGGATTGTATATTATGATGAAATATAATTATTTTATTTTCGCAAAGAGTCTGTGATTCACGAGAAATGTAATCGACGTTAGATTATGGAGAGGAATTTGAATTTGGTACAACTTCTATTTCCGGATGAAGCCCGCAAACTGCACCCGAACGCGATTGTCACCTTCGAGTACCACATCGTACTCCTGAGCGCAAATTGTAACCGTGTATTGGGGCGGCAGGAGATGTGGATGAAGGAATATATGTGGACGTGGGAGATGATTAAGCAGTAGCTGAAAGAACGGGGACAGGAGATGAAATGGGTGTGGAGATAGGAGGTGGTGATGAGGTGTGAGTAGAGGGAGGTGGAGGAGGAGGAGATGAGATAGGAGCAGGAGGAGGTGTAGGAGTGGGTAAATGGGAAGGTGGATGATGTGAGTTCAGATGTGAAGGTAGGAGAGAACCGAAGTGATGTTTCCCAGATGGTCTCAGATGTAAAACGTGCTGGGTAAAGTCCTTGGCAGTCATGTGTGAGTCAAAAAATGTGATTTTTGTGTCTGCCAGGTGATGTTTTAGGGAGATGTTTGTCATGTTAATTTCGTGGTTTATTTGTGGAACGTTGAAGCGTGGAGGCAGACTAGAGAGTACTAGAAAATTAAACTGCAAAATAGAGAGAGAGTTCATTCACAACCGTAGCTAACGCCAGGAGCAGGCTAGCCAACCTTCTATCTATCTTAAATTATTTAGTGATATCTATCTTAAATTATTTAGTGATATCTATCTTAAATTATTCTTAATATCTATCTTTAAAAAGTGGTATCTATTTTAAATTATTTAGTATAAAATTTTTCCAATATTTAGTCTTGTACAACTCCTTTATAAATAGTAGGATTATTGTCTCTCGCATTGTGTGTTACGTCATTTTGTAGCCTTACATTAAAATATGTGACATTTTGTTGACCACATTCTGACGATTACAATTCTTCTTTCCTTGTTTAATTTACGGAGAGGAATAAACGAGATACATTAATCTTGATGAAAATGGGGATAGACAGAATTAATACAGTGTATGCACGTACGACCAACAATATCACCGTACACAACCTTATTACAACTTCCTAACAAAGAGAATCGAATACAAAACCTCGAGAGGATGGCGCAAGGTGTTGCATCATTCCCAAATCCCATGAATTAGATTTTATTAAAAACTTGAGCACAAATGTATACTCAAGTGGGCTGGATGGGAGGGTCTCCCAAGGCATTAGGGTTGCATGCTCTGGAAAGGACTCGTGAGCGGTAATTTCTGTTCCTTTTTTATAATTATAGGGTCTGCAGTCTTTCGACTGGTTTGATGCAACCTTCCATTTCATCCTATCTTGAGCCAGTCTCTTCATTTCTACATATTTCTTGCAACCTACGTCTTGTATTATCTGTGTGGCATACTGCAGTCTTTGTCTTCCTCTACAGTTTTTTCCCTGTACTGATCACTCTACTACCAAATTAACAAGACTAAGATGTCTCAAAACATGCCCTATCATCTTGTCTCTTCTTCGTGTAAGTGTATTCCACAGACTTTTTTCCTCACCTATCGTAGTTAATACCTCCTCATTTCGTACCATATCAGTCCACTTAATTTTCAGCATTCTTCTGTAGCAACACATTTCAAACGCTTCTAACTTTTTCTTTTCTGGTTTCCCCATTGTCCAAGTTTCACATCCATATAGTGCTGTGCTCTAAAGATATAATTTCAGCACCTTTTTTCTTAGTCTTACATCAATTTGTTGTTTGCTCTTTTTATTTAAAAAAATTATTTATCTTCCCTTTCATCTGCATGAGTTATTTAAGATTTTATTATTGTTATATTTTTCTCCTTTTCTTCTGTGTCTTTGGTAGCTCTATGTTGTCGAATCATTGGTCGAAAGAGTTCTGACAATAGAAACAAACTCTTAAAAAACAATAACAAGAGAGAAGACGTAATATAATCGTTGTTCTATATTGAGTTATTACGTATTAGTACAAAATAGGCGATACTTCGAAAAAGAGTTCACGAGAAAAATAAACGAATTAACACAATTAACGAAAATCACAATAAATGACGATACACAATGATTCTTGGCGTGTTCACAGGTTCTGGAATCTTCGTTTCACCGTCAGGCTTGATTGTGAGAACGGGCTCCGTCGGAGCGAGTCTCATCATTTGGGTGGCGTGTGGAGTGCTCTCACTCTTGGGTAAGTATCGATCACTACACATATTCTTCATCGAATATTACTCCATTAACACTTCGTTTCGTGTATTAACATACGCCATTATCACGAATGTATTGTGGACTCTGTGAAGAAAATATTAAGTATACATATTTATTTATTTCATTTGGCACTACAGCCCTTTGAGAGGGTAGAGCTCCGCGATTTCTTGATCCCGGCACTAGAAGGAGGAGATGTGGTCAGCATCTCGCTCCGGCCGGCTTTTGGGTCCTGGTACTCATTTGATAGCAGGCTGAGTAGGCCTGGGAGCCAGTCTGGATGTTGAGGTGTAATGAAAATCACCACCTCACCGGGGTTTGAACCCCAGCCATCCAGTTAGCAGCTCAGCAACTCACTGAGCCACGCTGACTGCCATTAAATATACATATATTTAGGTAAATTGGGTTTAATTATTCTTGTATGCAACAATTTTGTACTTACCACTAAATAATTAATATTGCAATCTGTTGTTGCGTTGAATGTTGCGTTTTATGAACTTCCTTCGTGAGAGTTGGGTAAAATCTCAATAATGCTTATGATGCCTTTTAGGCGTTTTCGCACAATTTACAGGTACTGAAGGCGGCTCTTGCTTGACGCATTGAGATATCACGACTGATACGTTTCAATATCATTTTTACAGTATGTAATAGTACGATATGATTAAATAAATTTCTAAATAATTAGGATGATATGTGTTATTCAGTGACATTAAACGGGTTGTATATTAGAACATATGTTATCTTATTATGAGTGTATTATTATTACTTTTATTTATTAAAAAATATTTTTAAGACTGTAATAAACTTTAATCTAAGCTATAATTTAAGGTATATGATTCTGCTTCCTCTGAAGAAGAAAAACGTAGTCTGTAACCCCATCAATATTCTCTGTCATAGAAAACAAATTTACGAACAATGTCTTTTTATTGCTATAAGTGTGATGAAAAGTATTAAGCTTATTTATTTACAGTTGTTGTACATAACTACTAATTTATTTACAGTTATTATACAATTAGGTAAGTATAATGCCATATTGTCGGAAGTGTTTCATTTCCTGTAAAAGATTTTCATTCCATGTGAATCTACGGTCCGATAATTTAATTCAGAGTATTTTTCATGCGAAGTGTTTTACATTCAGAGAAAAGTTTCATTCCGGATAAATATTCCAAAGAGCATATTAGGTAGAGCCTAAGAGTATTTCTCCCCAAAAGTTTTCTCTCTGCGTTGATGAAAGTAGAAAAGCGTCAGAAAAGCGACTAAATCTTTTCATCTATTTTTACGCGCTAAAAAGTGAAATATTGGAGACTCCAGATATTATTTTCTAGATACTTGATTTAACATTTACATTTAAAAGCAGAGACGTTGTCTCAATTAGTTCGTGAGGTAGACATTCTCCTCCATCAATGTGTACCATAATTGTAAATAAATAAAAAGAATAATTATCATCATGTAATAATTGTAAAAGAATGAATAAAATTGTAAAAAATATTTTTAATGTAAGAAATATATTGCAAATTTAAACCGTCTTAACAGCGAGACAGGTCTCTGAAGTCACATGAGTTGAAAGGTAATATTCAGTGCATCGTCGATGCATCGAGTCAATTGCAGATCCATTAACTCCTTGAAAAAATATACTCTGAATGAATACTTGTCTACCAAATCTACATACAAAACACTAAAAATGTCAAATGTCAAAGTGTCAAATGGCCATTTTCCCCAATATTTCTTAAATGGAAATAACATTAAGTTTCATTAACATTTCGAGAACCAAAGAACACATTTTTTCTAAATTTCATCAAAACCGTTAGAGACATTTTCCCCAAAAATAAATTGGTGAAGATATATCATTTGACAGCATGAAACAATTAAAAATTATTGTACTAACGTTTCATTAAGTAATGCTTTAAAAAATGGAAAATTAGTTCTATAACAGCTCTCCAACTTCTCTTTTAGCCATTTTCTACACACTTTCGATCGACTGAGTCGGCACGGGATGGAGTTTGGCGTAATGGCCCGACTAATGGGTTATATTTATTTATATATTTGTAACGCGAGATTTTTATTCTCATCAACAAATTTATATTATTGAAAGCTGGAGAAATATTTTTTTAAATAATTTTTAATATTTAATATTGTAATAATATATTTTTCATTTTGTAATATATGACTGGGTAATTTCGACCAAAATTTTGTCTACTTTCTCTCACTGGACACGTCACGTCATATATTATTTTTGACAGCGTAGATTTATTGTGCCTTCAAGCGTTTGATGAAAAATTTGATGTAAAACGTACCATAACTTGCGGGCCGCACAAAAGTTTCGCGGGCCGCATGCGACACAATGCAATTATTGCCATTTGGGCAGCGCTGATCTCTAACATTTGAAAATGGCAATTGTAACACAATACAATCATGACAAAAAAAAGTGTAAAATTTTGCAATTAATGAAAGAAAACATTTATTTTTAAAATATTTATGCAAGATACCGGTAAAATTTGTGAATATATTGAAAATTGGTTGCTTTCAGAGATGTTTTATAAATCCATAAAATATTTTTCAACTTATTTTAGTCATTTATTTGAATTAATTGTTGTTACACATAAACTGGTATCCTAACAGTGTACTGGGAGCAAGTGAAATTGAGTATTCATCTTCATCCATTACTCTAAGCTGTAACAAAAGCGTCCAGATAGGGATTACAAAACTTTGATTGTCTGTAGATATTTCAATTTTCATTCCAAGTTCTTGAAATAATAGAAACCAAACCAAGTCAAGAGTAGTATCAGATGCTGCAACGTCTCGTTCTTAAATGGTCGATCCTGATACACATTTCTTCCTGAAAATAGTAATGTTAACTCACTCTATATTTCGTAATGATCCATTTTCCTTCCGTTGTTTCGTTTCCCTTTGCAATCCCATCCCACCTCCACACACCTGTTGGAATGGAATTCTGCCTCTTCCTGTGACGGCTCTACCTCTTGCACAAGGCAAGAGTTGATTTGAATGCTCACAAAATTCACGTGATTTAGTCTTACGACTCGTCCTGATTATTTTGGGAGAGTCTCGAAAATGTGCACAGAATTCCAATAATCAATTATAATGTACGGCATTCTTGATTAGTAAAGGCTACACAGTTTTTGTTGATTAGATACTACATATTTTTTTATAAATAAATTACGTTTATGTAAATGAAAGAAAGATTTGTGTTTTCAGCCCATTATCACAATGAAATTAATAAAATATTAAATTACATTACACACGAACTTGCTCTTCCCGCGTTCAATCATTACAACTGTGAGAAAATATTTTATGGAATAGCGACATCACTTCTCAAGATAATTCTAGTACGTCAAGACGCTTGTAAGTGCTACTACTAGGATGTAAGTGACTGGATTTAATGAAGATGCGAGCTAAATCATTTTGATATTTTTCGTATGTGTTACAGAGTTTCTGTCTCAAACGCTTCATTTTGCTATTAAAAATATGTTTCATTTAAAAATATGTTGTTATGAAGATATACTAGAATACGTAATAAGGGGCTTATGATGTCACAGTGAAAATCATATTTGGAATCGTTTTTCACACATACGCGTATTCAATTTCTATTGGAGGGGATGCGACCATTAGGCGAAATAGATGTCACTAAAGGTCTCTACTTTTCGTGGTTTAGTTTTCACTATGAAATTTAACTGTTCTAATTTTAGGCAGTTAAAAATTAAATCAATAACATTCTTAAATATCACCGTTGCACAAAATACGAAAATAGCCACACTAGTATCACAAATCTATAGTTCAAACGTTGAATTAAGAGAACCTTACAATCATTGATTTCCTTTTTTCTTTCGTATTAAAACCGTTGAACCTGTTCTGAATTCGTATAGATCTATAAATCTGAAGACCAAATATTGAAAGTTATGGCTAAAAGAGTTTCGCTACATTATTATTTATACGTATCTTTTAAGGAAAATAATTTACGCGCTTAAGTGTTGAGTTTGATTTCCTGAAGACAGTTTTGTGAAACTAGAGTCAGACTATAGTTTCGTGCTCTCAGATTTGTTAAGTGAGCTGGCGCAGTCTATTTATGCAACAAACGCCCAATGAAAAAATATATCGTAGCACATTGCGAAACAGAAATATGTGAAATAAGGAGGAGAAAACAAACTTTAAGCACGAGTTTTTAAACGAGTTTTGAAAGTTAATAGTACAATTCTTGATGTTTGCTTCAGAAATGTAATGTGAGTTAAATAAAATTTGCGATAAAATTTTGTAAATGTTCGATATTTTAGCGTTGTAACCATTGAATAGCTGCTATTTGAACGAAATCATGGGAAAAATAAGATAAATAAAACATTACTTATGAATTGTTATGAATCTTAGAATACGTTAGTTGTTTCTTTTAATTCTTCAACTACTACTTTCACTATAACACTTCAATACTTTTTCATTTACTTCAAGTCGTTAAGTATTGGTTAGGCGTTATTTAATGGCGTCATAATCTATAGTGTACTACCTATACCATTTTAGTGCCCTGAGTAGGAATGTAATTTACGGAATTGAGGAGTAAATATGTGTTGCTCTAATTCATGTAGCTTGTGAGGTACACTATAACCTTGGTACAAGCTTAGTATTGGAGATTAGCTTACACGATGAAAGCACTTTTCCTGACGCAGCGCATAACTTTGAAGGAGAGAACAATCCATTCTTCTACCTTCCTCAACATGGATGTGTGTGACAAACACATTAATCAACGCACAGTGAAAACTGTTACAGACAAGAACTGGAAATGTTAACAGAATGTAGCTAATATATTGAATAAACAAAGAAATAATTTTCCAGAATTCTTTTTTGAATGTAAACAAGCTCTTTTTGCCTCCACTAAACTAAAACGAAGGGATTCATATCACCCTACATAATCTCGCGCGGTATGCCGGTCAGGGTGAGCTAGTCTACAAAATCGATTGCCATTGAACTTCTGTGCCCAACTTTCAGTTTCAACAGACTAGAAAAATACAGAAGACGTTTAGAAAACAGATGCCTCCATTGTTTATCGATAAATCTACTCAATGGATTTTTTTTGCCTTTTTCTCTCAGCAATATTTTTGCACTTCAAGCTCACGGTTTTTGGCTTAACGCCGAAAGTCAAAATATAGTTCTGTACGACGCAATACGCTGCAGTTGTTCTCTTTTTTCTAAAAGGAATACATCGATATATAACGAGATGATTACGAAGTTTGTGAGACTCTGTTCCCGGAAACAATTATGTATTGCATGTGTGCAGGAAACCGTGCAAGATGATGAACATTTATTTGACTTATCATTTGGGTTTCAAGTAATTAAAGTGACAACTTGAAGCAGACTGAAGCAATTAAACATTTTTATGAGACAACAAGAATAGGCAATGGTTTTTCCAGTTTGTATATTTATATGTCCTAGTCGTGCTGTCAGAGGTAAAACTTACTTAAGCAAAGGATAGTGACTTCTTGTGGTGCAATATTAAATGAGAATTTAGTCAAACTGCAAGCGCATATATAGCACGTGAACCTGCAATTCTCGTTTAGTAATATTTAACTATTGAAGTGATCCGAGTCATTTATCACCTCAGTTGCATGGCTGTGTACGTGAACATTTATATTTACTTCTGGACCGTATGTTTACAACTTCACGACACGGAGTGATCAATTATTTCACTAAATAATATAACCAGAAATTGGTGCTCCCCGACAGTTTATACATGAGACAAGTACAAAAGAAAGACATTACAGAGTCTTAAATTATGGTACTTAATAATTAGTGAGCACTCTGGTTACGTAATAGCACTCAAATACATTGCTTTTTAGACCGGACACTTCCTCACACACCCCAGGGGACTTACATCTAGTAAGTACGTGTTTGGCGAACACGGGGCCGCGAGCTGAGTCTGGCATTGCTCCCACTTACTTGTGCCATGCTCCTTCCTTTCTCTTTTCTGACCTCCCTTGGTCACCTCTTGTTCTTTTCGATCCCGACGCTTTTAGGGCTAGGGTATCTTTCATTTTCCTCTTTCCTCTTCTTTTGTTTTTAAATGTTTTTAGTAAAGTGTTTTTAGATATGTTGGAATTTGTGTTTTGAGTTGTAATGCAGAGGGATTTTAGTGGGTATGGCTGAGTCTTTCGGCGAGTCCCACACGCGGGGAGAGTCATGTTGGCTCTCCCTGGTGCGTAACTGCATTTTCCCTNCTCTAATGACCATTGATGTTGACGAGCCCTAAAGCCCCAAAAAAAAAAAAAAAAAAAAAACTTCCTCACATGTGAGTGTAGTGTGATAGTAAATGTGGCATTAATCGCCCTATTCATCCGTTTTATGGTTTGCTGATAACAGTGCACATTTCTTGTCCTGGCGGATTTAAACAGGGTCTTGAAAAGCAATTATAGAATGGGAGACATAAATTTTTAAGAAGCTATCAAAACATCTTATATGCATAAATTCTAAAAAGACACATCTTAAAAGAGTAAGAACAGTTCGTCTACAAACACAATAGGATCTAGGACACGAGGAAAAACCAACAGAAATTTGCATAATTTGGGGGGAATTGCGTTGGTGAGAGTTATTCCGGAGTTTTGGCGAAGAAGATATATATGTGTGTTATTCAGATACCAATCGATGCTGTAGCTAATCAGAAATGGAAATGCGATGGGAAATAGAAATAGAGAAAGTTGTTGAAATCCTGTGTAGCATTCGTTGAAATAAAACTACTGATTCTTACACCAAAACAAGAAAAGAAAGTGAAATAAAAATGAACAAACTGGCACGATGAAATTAAAGAGATATTTTGTATTAATTTTTTCAGGTAAAGCATCTTCAATACATCAAGAAACATGCAATTAAAAATATTTCTTTTTATAGGTTTACTTCGTTGTTTTTTGTTTTTGTTTTTTTACATTTGTTAGATAGTATTTCAAAATTAAAATAATATTCTAAGCAAAATGCTGTCTCCATGTTTATTCAGACGTAATTAATATCTCACATATCCCTCTTAACTCTCGGGAGTGATTGTGTAAGAATTGCATCATACTGTTGCCCCATTCTCAGGTGCAAGGACTGGCTCCATTGTGGAGCGGGTGGACGGTAGCTTCGAGTCAGGAGGGAACAATCGCGAATTTTTGGCTGAATGCTCGCGCTCGAGCGCTGGCTGGCGTCCAAAGAGTGAACTAACTCGTTCCAAAAGGGAAGGAAGTCTCGCGCCCACGCGTCCGACGCGCTCTGTCCCTCACCGCTCGAATGGACCCTTACAACAAATTGCTCGGCACACCTTAATGAGGGTCGTCCAAAAGCCAATTAGCTTCTTTGTTCCGATTTGCCTGGATTTTCAATTAACTGTTTTTTTTCTGTTTGTAATTTTTTTGTTTAGTACTTGAGATCAATAAGTTTTCCTCCAGGATAAATTCTAATTAGATTAAGTTAAATTAATATTGTTAAGTGTATTAAAATTACTATATTGTGGTTTTTCTTATATGTAAAATTATTCGTTACTCAAGCATTGTTAGTATTATGACTCACCTTACATCATTGTTATGATCCATGTGGTTCAATCAATCAATCAATTATTATTATTATTATTATATAGAAATATTCAAAACTACATTCTTTGTGTATCTAAATTTTATTAGTTTACTAGGTGATTTCCCGGAGTTGCCGCTAATTGTTTTTGTCTGTCCAATCTTATTTTCAAAAGGTAATAAATCTGTCTATTTCCCAAGATCAAAATAATTTGACTTGCTGTATTTTTAAAACAAATGTGCAGAATCATAATTTTACAAATTCATTATAATACAAATTTGATACAACACTTAATTGTATAGGTTGTACTTGAGGTTGAACACGTTTGCCGCACTCAGTGGCGCGCCCATCGGAAGGTAAAACCCGTCGTTTTCGATCAAACATTTTTACATAAACCTTCCTTCCTACACCACCCATGGGGCTTCTAGGGCTGTTTCCCCCCCCCCCACTCCCACCTGACCCAAATGATGGCTCAACTTGGACATAACATCGGAAGTGTCTCTACTCATTTCAGTATCTCAGGTAGAACGGACCCACTTCAGGGAGCTGCAATGGACGAATTTTCGCTTCTGAGGCAAGACATAACGCCGGCAGCGCACCTGCACTAATTCAATGAAACTCTTATGAAATTTTAACTATTCGTCCAAATTTAATGATTGTTATCTTTGCTAAATGCGCAAAACAGAGATTTCATTAAATTTGATTATGATTGACTCTCCCGTTCTTAAAATACTCTCCTAAATTGAAGCATATAACTACTTCTATTTTTCATATCTTTTGTCAATAATTTAAGTTAACCTTTGTAGATAGACATATACTGTCGCGTATGATATACTTTGTTTTGTCGCGTGTAAATAGACTTTTTTGTAGATCACTTTGAGGCGAACAATATTCACAGTCATATTTGTCACCTATCTCGAATAGTTTAGATAGCGGAAGCGAATGCAACAGATTTTCCCCCTGATTTCATCAACATTTATTGTACCGAACCATCCTCTTTCTTTCACACATTTTAAAAATAAAAGTTAGTCTATGTTCATCCTGAGCATCTAAACTATCTCCTTGCCAAATTTCATGACGATCGGTTCAGTGGTTTCGTTGTGATCAGGTACGAAACACACTTTCGCATTTATTATTATATTACGAGTAGTATGGATTTTACAAACCGTTTCATGGTCATGATTTTCGAGTATTCCAAAAGTTGAGTATTTCGTCAGCGTAACTCACCGTTTTAATAGATATCAACATTATCATGACAATTTATTTACGACCAGTCTATGAACTTAGGCTCCTTCTTAACATTTCATTCTCAAGATGGGCTCTTCCAGATCCCTCATTTCAGTATCCATAGTTTACTAATATTCGTGAATGATATGTGTCATATGGGTTGAAATAGAATCGAAAAATTCGTCCTCGTTGCTGCGCCCTCCGCCAAATATACCTTCTTGCCACTTTGCAGTGGTTTCCTGTCGAAAAACATCCAGCTGTAAACAGTCTGTGATATATTACTCGCGATCAGGAAACGTCCGAAATACCGACCTCGACATCCGGCTCCGAGAGCTTTGGCTTACTCAATTCTTATCTTGAATTTCCGCTCCTGAATTCTGTCTCTCTTTTGCATCCATATTTCTTCCTCTATCATCAGACTGTCAAGATTTCTTGAAAGAAGAAGTAATTGGTGGCTGGAAATGTGATGATTAGACTAGATGTATGGCTATGAAAGCACAGGAAGTTGCAAGTCTCGAGAAGTATATAAATGAGAATTGTAGAAAGATATACAATTTTATGAACATAAAATCAAACAATTAGTATAATGGAGTACGCCCAAAAATAATGTTTATTTATACGTCTACGTGATATCCATATTATTAAGAAATCTCATAGTAGAATGATAATTCATAAATAGTGGTGTTACTATAACATCAATTCAATATTTTTTCGTGATTCCACTGCTTTCACTTTCCAAAATTTTGGTTTAAAAGTTATTAGGTACCCATCATACATTTCTTTTCATTTTATCATCTCTCAATTTATCATCATACTGTCATTTCTTTTCATTGTATCATCTGTCAATTTATTTCTACATATGGCCTTGTAATCTTCAAGTTATATTCATTGAATTATTCATTGCCACTCTTCCATTTATCCCGTTTCCGTCTCTTTTGTACATAACTTTCTATTTCCTTCTGCTTGTGTTCGCATGCATTCCGTTAAACCGTGAAGAATTGCTAACGCACCTGAGGGATCGCAAGAGAGCAAGACGCTAATCAAATAAAAGACACGTAATGTACGTGTGAAAGACATTAGAACGTATCGTTCTAATGTCATATATTTATATCAGATGAGTGAGTGTTAACAAACTCTATTAATCTCAAAATTAAACGATCGAATCCTATATAATACTTCAGGGAATCTTCCGCAGATGATAATTTGAATCTAATTTCAGTTTTTGTTCGTATTAATATTCTGTTAAATTTGCATAAGTTATTCCGAGTAACAAAATTTAATTTTCTTAATTTTACAACATTCCTGATATTTACTTCAATTTCTTAAGAAACACCAGAAACATCTCACCTTCAAAAATGTGTCATATGCTTCATGCTTTCTCCACCTCTTCTCCATCGCCTGTTTCTCCAGCCACCTGCTCTCTGCCGCATCTCACAAGGTTCTGACTTGTAGGTGGCGGTCAGTGACGCAGTGCAACCGTTGATGCCAATCACATGGACGTTGATGCGTCCAAATCAGTGACGAATGAGATAATGCTTTGAGATACACAAACCGACCTACTCAAACATTCTTAAAATTGCTTATCAACGATAACTTTCGCCATAATCAAATTATTCAGCGAATATAGGTCTGATTCAGACATTTTTGAAACTTTTACCTTCATTGAAAATTCCACATTTGAACTGTTTAGATTTGTGTTTCTTTGACGCAAATATTTTACCTTATTCCAAGATTTCTATTTCAATGTTACAGAAGAAGAAATATCCATTTCGTTAGCAGAAATTTATTCCAATTTGACCGAGATTTGTATTCGCTACAACACAAGATCTGAAGTTATCGACATTAAGTTTTCATGAAACCGGGTCAATTTCAATATTTTGGCTGTCACCTTTTATTGATCTAACATCTTCATAGCAATACTTTGAGTGCTACTTTTGTTAATTTCTCTAGATATTGTATTAATCGTGATTATTTTAAAATAATCTTTATTTCTTCAAAGTACGCCACAGTTCTATTCCATTTCGCGGCACATATTTCATGTGGTGAGTGAGAGACATGTGTCCACAGATTGTCGTGGAAGAGGCAGGTGTACCGAGAAAATATGAGAAACCCTAGCTGGAAAACTCACCCAGTTTCAGCCGAATGAAGGTATTAAAACAAGTTCTTGCATTCAGTAGTACGGAGGGAACAAAGATACTACGCGACCGCTCAACTTTAAATTTTTATAAGATTGTTTGCCCTGTCTCTGGTAAATATGATTGAATTTTCAAAACTCATTGTCCTGAACAATTTATGGAGGGTTAGACGTATTAACTGTAAACAAGTTTTGATGTTCCTCTTTTACGGTTGAATTTCAATGCCTTAGTTCGTAAAATCATACCAATATAACGTGTCACTCTTCTACTCAAATGCATTAATTTGTGCCTTTATGTGTCATACGTACATGAATAGAACATGACATGCATTTCTTGCATATAAATTTCGCAAAAGAAGAGATACTCGTACAAATTTCATGTACAAGGAGCGAGGTACTCAAAATTTACTTTATGAAAATAAAACTTTTATTCAGTGACACCCATCGTATGGCGTTAACATGCAGTAAATTCGTTTATGGTTCTCCCCTCCCCCCCCCCCCCC
>NNCF01127021.1:525003-552753 GCA_002313205.1 Laupala kohalensis
AAGATGTACGAAGAATATAGTTTAATACATAAAGATGAGGAGATTGTCGAAAACGCTGTATCACAGCAAGGTGCAAAATTGAAAACATTTCAATTAGTAGCTAATATCTGAAGTAACTGAACTTTTCTCTTTTCAATTACCACAAATCTTAATAATTTGTTCCTTATTAAATTATTGTGCTAAACCTACTAATCGTGAAGATGGCATTAGAGTACATTCAGATATAAGCAATAATTTTATTTATAGTTCGATGTACACATGTAATACGAAATTATGTGAAAATATCAATACTGACACCGAAGAAAGCTTAAATCGTAACCGTTCTTCAAATCATGAAATCACAACATACCGCTAAATGAATGATAAAGTACTATAAAACAAAAGTTTGCATTTAAATTCAATAGATATTTATTGTTCCAGAAGTTATTCATAGTACATTATAAATCAAACTCTCTTAGAAAACACCTTAACAAGCGTATCTCCAGGTCTTTCAATGTTGGCACGGAGCGTATTGCACTTAGCCTCCCAAATGACAAGTGAGAAACACGTGGCCTTGAAACAGATTATCCAAGATCACTGGAATCAGAGCAGCAAAAAGAGGGAAAGGGTGCTTTCAATTGCCCTCTTACCTGCCAGCTCTGCATAAGACACTGACGAGAGCCACTCTTTCCAAGGACGCTTGAGGATATGAATGGCGCAACAGACAGAGGAAGAGGGAAAATTCGAACTACGTCATTGCACTCCGTAGTAAGAATCACGTCATTCCAGATTTAAACTTAAACTTAATATTTCAGAATCTTATTTCGATTTTTTATAACAATCGATTGTGAAAATCGTAATGATTTGTTTATTTACGTATCTTTAAATTCTGACTTACTTCTTATTTAGGACCTTTCACATTTCCAAAGGGGAATAGAAGAGAAAAAATCCCACGAAGATTCTGTAAGATATCATGGCGCCATTCTGTCTTATTGAGACATGTTTCGTTGATTTATTTCCACTCGTAACCCGAACTGTAATTAGAAGAACTCTATTCTTTTTCTCCTTTGTTGTGCAACAACTTTTTTTTCAATATTTTCGTATGGTCCTCTTTAATCCTTTAAATCACACAAAATTTTAATTTCATTTTATTCTTTGCCTCATTCAATTGCATCCCCTAGCACTCGGAGGTTATCTCCCCACAGACTTTGGTTCAAGTTTATGATTTCGTAACTTCCCCAATCCAGGATATTACATATAGGACTGTTTATTATTTCTTCTATATTTGTGTAATATGCAAGGTTTTAAACTGTTAAAATTAGAAAATCTTACACTTAATTGCAGAGGATCCAACTTAAATTGTTTAGTACAGAGAAAATACCAATTTTTTAAGGTTAAATACAGGAATGTTATTATCAATCGATCCTTTGTAAATTGAAAGGGGACCAACTATAGAATTTTACATATAATTTCCATCTTGGTTTGGGACATTTAAGACAATTTTTTACGTACTGTGACAATTGTTAAGAAAAAATGTCGGAATAAATAATTAAACATATCTCAGCAACTAATTAGCGTGCAGAGCGCATTGTTATATCGTCGTTTTTGTAATTGCAATAACTATTTTTACTAGAAAACCATAAAAATGAAAAATGTCTTTAATACTTATAATACCCGAATGCACATTTAGGTTGTTATAAGGTGTCCTATTAAGAGATGAACAAGTGAACATTTCATTTGGCGACTCTCAAGCAAAAAGAAAAGAGATCTTCAAAATGAGAAAACGCAAAAAGAGAGAGAGAGAGAAAGGACAGGTGGAGGCGAAAAGGGTGCTCGTGGGAAAAAGTATCCCGTGAAAACAAGCAGATGGTGCAATGAAGCGTAAGAAGAATCTTTAAAAATGAGATTAACATTACTCGTGTCAATATTATCATCCAAATACGACAATGAAATGTAAACGACATCCATATTAGAAACTATTTTCAGTAATAGCGAGAGATATCTTATTTTGATACATTATCGTTGAAACAACTCTATGATATTGCAATTATACGATATTGGTTATTAATTATGCACTACATAATTAATAACCATTATCATATAAGTATTTGAACTGCAATTCTGAGGTTGAATGTAAATACGAAAACATTCTTTTTGAATGTTTAGTGTAATTGCGAAAACCGTAAATAATATTTTAAAACAAAAAACTTACGTAATTCTTTTTAAAAATATCTCTCGTTTCCATAACTTCTGTCTTCAATTCATCTCAACTTTTTAACACATACAAAAAATGAAAAAACTGAAATTTCAAATTTACATGTATAGAAAGTACTTAGGAATTCTACTACAATTAATGTCCTCATATAATCTAATTAAATAAATAATGCGAGACTTACTGTCTTATATGGACAAAAAGTATATATTTTGTGAAAAAAGAACTCACAACGTTTCGACTTCGTTTAAAGGCGTCGTCAGGTAATAAAAAATTATGACAACAGAAGCATAACAACAGAACAATTATTTAAAATATTGTATTACCTTCATAACAGGTAAAAACAAACGCAACCTCAACAAAAAGAAATGATTTTGCAATATTTTATTATAACAAGTTTATAACTCCTTCACCTCATAGATTACTAAAGTCTGAGAATATGAAATTGATTTCATTATTTAAAAATAAAAGAAATAATTTGATGACGAAAGTGAAAGATAAGAAAGATCATATAAAGACTAACAATGTAGTATTCAAAATGAAATGCAAAGATTGTAATGCTAGCTATGTAAATCAAACAAAAAAACCAAATTTAAAACCACTTGAACAAAGTGTACTAACCTCACATTGATTAATAATAATATTTTGATGAATTGGGATAATACATTGGATTTTGGAGAAAGAAGTTAATTATTACAAACGTTGCATATCAGAAATGATATTTATTAATAATACACACGGGAGTTTGAATTTACGCTCAGAAACTGAAAAGGTATCTGGTATATTCAATACTATATTATAACATGTTTGTGTAGTATCTGCATTTTGTTAACATATTTTGTGTTTATATTTATGTTTAATATCATGTTCAATTGTTCTGTTGTTATATTTCTTGTTATAATTTGAAACATTTAACGACGTCTTCCAACAAAGTCGAAACGTTGTGAGTTCTTATCACAAAATATATACCGTTTTTCCATAAAAGGTCGTACGTCTTGCATTATTTATTTAATTAGTACTTAGAAATATTCGTATAAAGAGGGGAGTCACCATCTTACTGCAATTTTTTAGTTTAACAAAATGTAAAAGTACCTGTGGAAAATTTGTTTCTAATCAAATATATCCCCACCTATGTTTGTCAATAAACGTAAATAACATGGACGAATATTAGCCGTGTTATTGAAATTGGGTATTCATTCAAAGAATACAACTTGTTCCAAACTGAAGTAAATATTGAATGATGGAATTATGTCTTAAACTCAATACAAGTAAGTGCAATGATGTGTCCGTGTGTGGGTCGCGCGACGGGAGTAGCAGGGCAGTTGGCATCGGTGGCTGTTGGTCGGCCAAGTCAAGTAGCGTCGTGGCGCCACAGTTACCGACGCCAGTCGACAGGTATTCTGAGAGCACCAAGCGCTCGTTCCGTCCCATTTCTGTGGCACAATTGTTCTGAGACTCTTTGTGACTTTGCTGTGATATAGAATTATTGATGATTAGTGAATGGTTACGTATGATTGGAAACATGTTGGATAGTTGTTGCACCCGTCTCCAGAGGTGATGCCACAACAATGAGAGTAGAAAAGTAATATTAAGTAAGAAAGAGACCATATGAAAGAGAAATCAATGAAGAATTAAACCCGGATAATGACCTTTGAGTCCTGGAACCAGGATGAAGGATAAATCAAATGAAAAAAAAAAGATTATACATGATTGTCGGATAGTGACGTTTTGGATGATTTGTCTAATATCCTGTGCCAACTGTTACGCAAGCTTTTTATTTCCCGGAAAAAATTTGTATAGGAAACGTTGTAATCGACAGATAATGACTTATTTCTGATTTATTTATTGATATTGATATAATAGAAGTTCAAGTTCAACTAAAGGAAAAATTTATTTCTGGAGAATAATATTGGAAATAGTAGAAAGTTCCCTCTTTCATGCACATTTCTGAAGGAAAAAAACTCGTAAACACACGCAAGGCAGTAAGTATCTGTGAAGAAAAAATTCCTAGCTTCGTGAATCACAAAATGTAGTTGTAAGGAGAGAAGTGAATATAGTGGTTCCATTAGCTACATCTGATAAACGTACATAACATGTATTAAAAATTATTTTTAAATTATTCGACACATGAAATATACAAAATATCATCATTATATACGTACATTAATACGAAAATATCCCCCAGATGTTTTGTTCCTTTTCTATGCAACCGGACGGAGCAAATCACACATATGAAGTATCGTACATTAGAGTGTTATAAGGTGTGTTGATGAATCCCTTTTATTTCATCTTTTCCTTTCCGAGATAACAGACTTTAAAAATTACATCAAGAAAAGACGCTGCCGGATTCATTTATCTGAAAAGAAGGTTACTTTACTTGAGTTCAGACATTTGAAAGTGCTGACACAAACAACAATTCTTAGCAAATTGTATGTGAGTTACATAATATTTCATTGTATTTTATCACAATTCATGGTTTAATGATAAATATGAAACCGAATGAAAGTGGCCTATTAAGAGCAGATTAGAGAAAGTAGTGTCTGCCATATTATCCAGATAAATAAAGTAGTCTTATTAATAATGTCTTTCACCAGCGTCCTTATTCGTCGGTTAGCACTACTCGGATAACTTATCAGTCCTGTAATGATAGATGATATTTCACCACGCTCTATCTGTTGGATGACTCCGCTACCGGAGAGGTAACCGGGGAGTTAACCGGGCGATATGTGAGCGGATTATCGCCGGGGAGGTTGCAATAACTTTATTATTTAAAAAACTGGATAACTGGTTGGTTTCTTTTATGTATTACATCAATTACCTAATTCTTGAAAAAAGCTGTCACAAGAAATGGTTTTGTAAATAAGTATAAAAAATAACTCGCAAATCAGGAAAAAAGAACAGAAATAAAAAAATATATCTAAAGTTTATGAAATGTATATTTGAAGTTCGCGGTGTGAACGCGAGTAGTTTTGAAGGAAAATCGTTTTTAAGGGAGCCTGTTAATAAATTAGCATATGAGGGTACCATTCTAGTACACATGTCTATACCGCTGACCTGAAGGTAGGATTCGTTATTGAGTTTTAAAGTATTGGATGTAAGCACGAGATTTGCCAGTTCTAAAAGGAAGATGAGAGGGGGTGCAGGATGAAGTTTTTAAAGAAAGTAAAAAAATATTTTAATGCATGTATAACCTCTTCATTTGGAATAGAAGTGTGAAGAGAATCTGCTGTGGCTAAAAGTATATTTTGATTTGTTGGTAGTTCGGTATTTATAAGAATATCAAGGAAATGAAAAAGAGACTTTAAAGTAAGATGACAATTTTTCCACTATTGGTTGTAAGTAAGAACCTTCAAAAGTTGAAATACGTTCAGTGGGACTATTGATGCTAGATGCAATGGGGCGACCAGGATTGCTTTCTGTGTGAACTTTAGATGGAAGGAAAAATTGAGTAATTTGGAGGTGAAAAAATTGGATGTCGTGGTCAGTGGTCCCTTCAGACAGTCCTTTGGATTTTAAAAACATTAGAATTATTCCATGAATGTCCGGGGTAGGATCAGAGGAGAAAGTCTGTTAAAATTTACTGTTATTAAGTTGGCGGTGAGATTCATTGATATAATTTAACAAATTTATCATGACAACAGGGGAACATTTGTCTGCTTTTGAAATAGTATCAGGATATTGGCGAAGTTTACTAATCGCTGAAAATTCTTAGTAAGTTATTGCATTCGACACCACTAGCACCCCTTGGGGGGGGGGGAGTGAAATGAATTTATGGAGAAAAATTGTTGAAAGCTAATTTTGAAATATAAAATCCATAGTTTGCATCCAAAAATCGTATCCCTAGTTTTATGGTTGATGAGATTTCGAAACTACCAATGCCATTAAGTTCAAGTTGAGATCACATAGGGGCACGGTGTCCTGAGAGCTGGGAGTGGAAAGAGCGACATGTAAAAATAAAGTAAAAAGACCAATATTAGGTCGAGTCCATAGTTTTTGTGTTTTCTGAGGTGAATAAAAGTATTTCCATGGTATTATCTACCCTTGAGACCACATAAGGTGCACGACACCCTTAGAGATGGGGGTTGGGAAGAGTGTAGCACGAAAAATTATCAAAAATGTCCGATAAGAAAGGATTTTACGAAAATTCACCCCTAAGGACGTGAAATGGGAAATTGATGATCATTAAACCATCTTTGATATAAGATATAATTCCTGTTTTAATTTCGCAAATAAAAACATTGACTCGTGGTAATCCCGAAATAGGAAAACATTGGCTTATGAAAAACATATGTCCTTAAACAGAAAATATTTTGTTGGATATTTATAATCGTTATTACCCTTTTAGTTCTAAAAATACTTATAAAGAAAATCTGTAACGGACTCTTGTATAAAGGGAGTGTGTCTTTACGCATATCCTAGACACGATTGTTTTGTCACTTGTACAGAATACGGACATTGTTGGAAATCTAGGTCATTGTTGGACATTAAGCGATGAACAGGAGCACGCGTGCTTCCCGTACTTACTGCGTTTCGTGATGCACAACGGACGGAAATGCAAGCGAGTTCTTCAATGCATTGGAGGACCTCTTTACAGTGCCGCTTCATACTATTCCTATTTATTCCTATCCTTATTATCAACTCACCAAACATTTTTAACTTCATTTATATTTGAACAGTCACATTTGTGTTGGTCTGTACATGTATTGGTTATTTATAAAAGATCCAGTTAAGTTTATTTTCATAATAATATTTTTTATAATTAGGTATATCATAACCTTCAGTTCATATTATTAAAGTAAGTCTCGCATGTAATCAATATTCTATCGGATGTTTATTCGTAAATAGATAGCATAACTCAATTAAATTGTTAAATAGCAAACGTATTTCATCTATAAGAAACGTGTTGCCTCATTACATCTTTAAAAAGATCGTGTTGTAAAACCGACCGTTGTACACATTTTTCATTTTTTTATGCCTACTTCAGGAAATTGAATTAATTTAAATCTTCTTAATGCATACTTATTCATGTTCATAACCCAATTTCTTATATCTCTGTACCAAAGAAAAGTAAGTTACAATGTTTCCTTAGGTTTGAGAACAACATAATGATTTTTTATCAAACATGTTGCGCCTTATGTTTACGAACCAGATATACTTCACCTGGGTTCGAAATATTTCGATTCAGCACTCAAAAAAGATATTTTACCACTGTAATCTACGAGATGTCAAAATCAACTAACGCACAGTTCTAAGTTAATGTAATATTTAAATCGTATGGTTAATGTATATATTTTGGTGTTTCAGTGGATTTTGATGTTTTCTGAGTAGGAATTAAATATGCTATGTTAGTGTTAACTTACCTTACCCAGTGTTCTTACTGTGTTAATTACAATTAAGATACTACATCTTTGGTGAAAATTTCTCACTTTTTCATAATTGAGGGGTTAGATTACACATTAATTTACGTTTACCCCTCTTCTTTAGAACATCAAGAATTTCAAAACTCCTTTTAATTATATTTTCTCTTTAGAATTGTAAAATATTAAATTATTAGGTATGAATAAAATTATATTTTATTTAAGAGGGAAATATATAAAGCATTATAAACTTAAATGTCATTTATTTCTAAGCTTTTTCTATAATCAAGCGTATATGTTAATTAATCGTCGTGATATAAAACGGTGAGCCCAAAAGAATGTCAGGAACTGAAATCCTACTCCGACTTGGCGGGGGCGATGGGAGTAAAATTAAACATGAAATAAGGAAATTACATTAAAAACAAATGATCAGTAAAGAGTAATAGGTTATATCATCGAGCTAATACATGTTAGTATTGGCAAATTATTTATTGCAACTAAAATTCATTTGTTTTATTTTTTAATTGATATCGAAAAATTTTATTGATTGAAGATTTATATCTTTAAAATCAACACGAATAAGTAATAGGACAATGGCGCTCTAATCTCGAGTTTCACCCCCAGGCGCTCTTTAGGGCTTCACCTTAGTGGGTCTCCATGGATAATTTCCTAGACATCAACAATAGTGTGTCGTTGTTATACGCAGTCGAAGGCTATCTTGTGAGGGGAACTGATATGAGGATAATTTCATATCAACTGTGCCCACCTTTCAGTATTGACAGTATTTGCCTGAAATACGCAATACATAGGTGAGATGCGGATTGCATCTCTCACTTCGAGGAGTGAAAGATTAGCGTTTTGATTGATTTAAATATGTACTTGTATAAATTATACACGAATATTTATGGGGAAACTTTCACGCCTCTAAAATATACTCAAAATGTTAATTTTTTTAAAATTTATCGTCTATTTCAACATTTAAACTATGTAAATTTCAACTTGAGTTTATTTGATTGTCTATAATTATAGATCACTATTAAACACTCAAAACTATGTGTCACTATTTAAGACAATCAATAATTTTTCATCTTTTTCTATTTCACTTCACTTTCACTTTTCATTTAAAAATTATTGAAAAAATAATAAGTCAGGTTAACTTAAATGTAATTGACTGTAATAATATAACAATATAAGCGTCCACACCTATAAGAAGCAGAAAATTATATGCATTTTCACAGGATGGTCACAATCAATGAAAAAAATATCCAGGTGTTTATGATCCTGATTTACTCAACTTATATTTAAAGAATAGAACTTAGACAACTAAGCATATCCAACTAATATTTCCAAGCCGTTCTGTATGTTCTTAGCACCACTGCAGCCGTCCCGATTTACTCATTTGTGAAGTAGACGCTTGTACAGCCGTCGATGGTCCTCATAGGCCCACTTGTTAAATTGCTCTTAGTGTTGCAAAGTTGTACATTATGGCTTTGAAATAATAGTCGCCAATGAACTAGGGCATAAGATCATGCCTTCGGAACAAATAATCTTAGAACGAAGTTATCTTCAGGATGAAAATGTTAACTACTAACTCGTTTAAATGTTAATGTTTTGGTTATGTGGTTTTCCTTCAACCGTTTCTCTCAAATATTTTCTTGTGGAGGTTATAAATGAAACGTCCATTTATTAAGCGACATTTATCAGCAACACGACATTTACAGACAAAATTGTTCCTCAATTTCAAACCATACATGTCAGAGTCCAACTGGTTAAGATGGACTCTGACATAACTGTTGTCTGTCCCGTCCTCATTGTTGAATTCATCATTGCTTTGTCAATGCTACTAAACATGTTGCATTGGGAAAAGTAACATAATATTTTCCCTTCCATGTTTTGTATATATGTGATAAAATTTGTAATGAAACAAATTTCTCTCTTTCCATCTTGTTGCTAAGTGTTTTTGATCGTATACGTTTCGTGTGTATTATTATTAGAATTAGAATTTATTAGCAAAGCAAGGATTACAATGTATGTTCCATGTGTGTGCAGGAGCATTGGCCTACGCCGAATTAGGCACGATGAACACCAGTTCGGGCGCCGAATACGCATACTTCATGGACGCGTTCGGTCCGTTGCCCGCTTTCCTGTTCTCGTGGGTGTCGACGCTGGTGCTGAAGCCGTCACAACTCGCCATCATCTGCCTGAGCTTCGCCCAATACGCGGTGGAAGCATTCGCCTCGGAATGTGAGCCACCCACGCTCGTCGTCAAATTGGTCGCCGTGCTTGCCATTGGTGAGGAACAAGTTCATTTGCCTCCTTAGGGAGACTTTGAGAGAAATAAAGATAGATAATTACTTACGAACTTTATTTTTATTGTGTTTTTCTGGAACACAACGTGTCGACTCGTATTTTGAGTCGTCGTCAAGAGTGCTAAAACAAAAAACAAAATAAAAATACACTGATCGTCCAAAAAGGTCGTAAGCCATAATTTATTTATTTACTTTGATTAAATAGTGGATGTATATAACAGAATTGATGGAAATATCCGTTTCAAAGCTCTCTGATACCCCGGTAGTAGTTTTTCTTCAATTACCCTCCGTTTGTGCGCAGGAGTTTTCGCAAATTACAAATTATTCAAATCATTCAAATTTTATATTAAAAGTATTATCGGTTAATTTTCGATGTATATACTCCAAAGAATATCTAATGGGTGAAGAGAGCTGAGTTTCGACTATCTGCGGAAGTTACCCAAGTAATATCTCTCAACCGTGCTCCTCTCCCCCCCCCCTTAGCCCATAACTGGCCCAGTGCTCATATTGGATTGAAAAATAATTGTATTTATTTGTAAGGATATCACAGATATTCTAGTATCTTTGAAATCTAAGTAAAATATAACAAAAATGATACCAAATTCTGCGTACACAATTATACCAAAGCGCAAAAATAAAATTGAGCTTAGAAAACGACCTAGATATATTATATCCCATAACTTTTGTGTTATTTTAAAATTCTAAATTTGTTCATACGTTACACCCAAACCGAGAGAGATTACACGAATTTCTTCTTCAAATTGCAATTTTGAGTATCAACTGTGTTTCTTCGAAGTAAATGCTTTTAGGAGAAGTAGGTTGCAGTTCAAGAAAATTCAATTTAAAGATGTCAACTGTCACCGTGTAGTACAAAAAGGGAAATGTATATTGGCACCTATGGTTCTCACTCTTCACTGTTCGTGTAAGACGAAGAATTGAGAGGATAATTGAGTGTCATGATAGGAATGTAAGTGAAAATACTATTACACACGTCTTTTTTCGATAAAGTTAAAAAAAGCAGGTCGGCGGTGTCAGCTATGAAAAGTTTTAGGACGTATATCAGGATGATGAATGGGAGTTTTTGACATGATTGTGAGGTTAAATCAAATAACAGAACTATGAAACCATATTTGTGGAATCCATATTGTATTCTGACCCATCACGCTAGACGTACGGGTTCGTGTCCTGACGACTCATGTCTCATAATCAGCTATGGAACTCAAAAATATATGTTAACGTCAATATATTTAAAAGTCTTCATTTTCCATGCATCACTGAGAAAAAATTTGCTTTTATATCTTATATCAGACCATGTCACTGTCTTCCCCCTATCCATAGTGCAATCATATACCCTTTGCGAATATCGATCTACCGCAGAGTGTTGTTGCATTCAAGTGCTAAAAATATTCCCTCACTTTTATTAGCTGGTTGCTTTCTCCTCCGTATGGAATATCGAATACATTAGTCATCCCATTCGTTCACAATATCATGTTCGGACTTATGCCCCGGATTATCTTACTGACTTTAATACTCTTTAGCTGAGCTTACACAAGTCTACAGATTTTAATGTCAATTGATTAAACATAATTAAAATCAACAAAATCGGAATGTAACAAAAAATATGATCATCCTTGTTTGGGAGGATGAAGTCAAACATTCTCAGATCTGCACACGTTGCTTGCGTTTCCGTCACTTAGGTCGTATTTCCATGTCCTGTCTTCTTTAATTTGGATTGTCTCATATAGTGACTGAAATGCTGGCATCTATACTAAACAAACGGTTAACTATGAATTTATAAGTTCAAGATCCTAGTTATTCTATCAAAGCATCATTTGTTAACAAAACTTTTTCGACCTTGTGGAGGTCATTCTCAGTTCTGTTTCCCCGCCACAAGAAACTAACATGTCGAACGCCATGATAAACTGCACTGAAGATTTATGCTAATAAATAATTATTTAATAGAATGACTATGAGCTCATTATTATTCATTACTAACTCAATCATAAACTCACCATCATGTTATAAAATACATTTATGCCCTTTTGTCCATATGAACACTTCGAATTTACAGTAAACGTCCACCTGCAAGTGATACGTAGATCTGAATACTGTCACGAGTGCTTTCAGGAGCCCCTTTCAAACATCAGCAACGCGTCCGTTTCATCTCTTCAACTTGATATTAGAAGTCCCTAGTCTTAACTCAAGTTTGTGACATGTCCCATCTCTTCAAACAAGTCACCTCAACTAATAATTTCTAATTTATAGTAACCTGGCGGACGTGTGCGTCCGTTCCATTGAAACAACCAAAATCAAATTATCCTTTGTTGGAAGCTCAGAGACACCTATCTATTTCTAATTGCTCCCCACCCCCCATATTTATTGGAATTTTATCCACAATTTTACATAGAATAGATTTAGAATTCATCATATTCCGAGACAGTTAAAATGACATTTTTATTACTATTGTAGCCTCTTATGTTCTTTGAGCGAAGTTGTGTGAGTCTTAATAAGAGCGAAACAAGAGTGTTATATTTACCACTAATGTCATGAGCAATGTCTCTGCAAAAAGAATGACGGTACAGAAAGTGGGGTTTTGTGAGCCTCACAAAAAATTGACTCTAGTTGCAACATTAATGATACTTGAATTCCGAATTAATACTTAGCAAGCTCTTCCATTCGTCAAAATTCATTGTTAAATTTCCTCACTTTATTGTAAATGCGCTCATAAATATTTTTGTTAGTCCTTTATCGGAAGGGAGGTTTCCTAACTTATTTCAGAGAGCCAAAGTGAAACCTTTACACAAGAAAGGAAGCAAACTCAATGTTGGAAATTATCGACCAATTTCTCTGCTACCCACTTCCTCAAAAATCCTAGAATACTGTTCTATAAGCGTCTTCTACATTTTTTATCGAAAAATAACATTTTCTCTGAAGATCAACACGGTTTTCGGAAATCCTATTCCACTACAAGCGCCATATTTTCTTTCCTAAATGATGATACTACATCTCTTGACCACGGAGAAAAACCTCTGGGCGTTTTTCTTGATTTATCCAATGCATTCGATGTCACTGACCACGAAATACCCCTTTCCAAATTGCATTTATTAGGCATTAGTGGACTTCCACATCAATGGTTAACTTCTTACTTAAATGATAGATATCAAAGGGTCGAAATATTCGATACAAAAAATGAATTGCTTCATCATTGCCTTTCAAAAACAAAGCCAGTTACTTGCGGCGTTCCTCAAGGTTCAATTCTCGGATCGATATTCTTTTTGTTGTATGTGAACGACATGTCATTCTCCACATCAGATTGCAAATTTTAATTTTTGCTGACGACACGAATTTACTATGTAAAGACGTCAATGCTCAAATCCTTTCGCCTAACCTCTCGTCTTGGTTTCATGCATATCGTCTCATTTTAAACACTGAAAAAAGTGTCTATGTCATTACACAATAGTTTCACAAAATATTTACCCGAAATGTCTCTTTCGTTAATTTGGCCACAATTAAATGCTGTTAGGAAAACGAAATTCTTAGGTCTCCATGTTCAAGACGATCTCAAATGGATTTGTCACGTTGATAATCATAATTCCAAATTAAGAAAATTGTGTTAAGCATTCAGAATCTTATTTAATGTAGTTAGTTCACATATTTCATGTTCCGAATATTTTGCAAATGTTTACTTCCATTTACGACACGGGATTATCCTTTGGGGCAATTCCGGTCAGAGTATTCAAACTTTCAGAATTCAAAAGATGATTGTTTGGATAATTTGTAAATCTCATCCCCGGAACTCTCGTAAGTATTTTAACACTTCACTGCATTTATATTTATGAAACGATCGTGTTTGTTAAGGCTGAATTACTAAAGTGCCACCCTCGTTTCATACGAAATTGCCTTGTTCACGAACACACAACTTAAAGTAGGCATAATATTCATCGTCCTAGAGCGTCAACCATTCTTTGCCAAAAAGAGCCATATCATCGTTCTATATAATTTCCTTTCCAAAGACTTAATAGATATTATTAAGTTGAATTTATTCAAGTCTTTAAAAGCTGCCTACTCGACTATTTCGTCTACAATATAAAAGAATTCATTGATTTCAATAAAAGTTAAAATGGATTTATATCTCCCACCAAATCTTTATTTTTAAAATTATTCTTTTAAATATTACATACGTTCATTGATCTTGTACTTTATCACATCGTTGCTCCAGTACTTCCAAAATAAATGATTAAATTTCAAAACTATTTCCTGCATGCTATTATGGTTACTTACTATTCATAAAAGTTTAGTTTTATCTATACTCAACCTTGAAACGGTTGTCTACAGCCCCATTCTCATCCGGGTTTTTCTCCAGTTTTCCTTCAGGTAGAAGCGGATTTTATATACAGGCTCTGTAGGCTCTTACGTGGGGGCGGTGGTCTATTGTAATATTGAATCTCGAATTTAGAATTATTTTAATAGTTACAATTTATAAACAATATATTCAGAATAATCTATCATTCGAAAATAATATATACTTGTGAACTATTTTTTGTGTTTATTAAGTATGAATTTGTTGGTATTATGACACGTAGCTAATTTCTATTCTTATCCAAGGAGTGTGTTGAAATTTTCAATCGGAATTGGTGGGATGGTTCCTTCCTTGCTTCCGGAGAGTAAATTAATTTGCCCTTCACGTGACCATACGCAATTTGTAACAGCTTTTTGAATATAAAATTTAAATTATTATCATCATTATTATTATTGCGAAAAACTATTATATGAGTTACTAAATAATATATTACATTTTTCATTCATGAGGAAATAATTTCATTTCTGCTGGGGGTTTTCGCGAATAATATTATAAAATATCCTGCGTTACATTCCGTCAAATATAAGTGGATAACTCCTGGAAAGTGTCGATATAGCAACTAAATATTCTAAAATGAAATGTTCACGCTTCTCAGTTCCGTACTCGAGCATAAATATGAAGTAGACGTTTAAGTTAATTTACTATTTCATAATTAAGTGAAATATACGAAACATATATTAACCTTGGACTAGAAACTATAAATTTATTTTCAATGCTTTCCTCGTATGACGTATAAGAAAAGAATACCACAGTATAAAACCACATACAATCAGGAAAAAGTTTCCTAAGTATTTTTTTATCATATGATGTGGTGAATTTTGCAAATATTTACAACAAAACTACAAGACTCTTAACACGAAGACTATTTAAATATTTACAGAAGTTAAAGTTGAAAAGCTCGTGGCTTGAGGAAGTTAAGAAATTCATGGAGTAGCTCAGCATCTATCCAGAACATATTACAGAACGCTCATCATTGAGGTCGACATTAGAAAAACTCCAAATTTACGGGAAAGATGTTTATTTGATGGGCATATTTATGATTTATAAATATGATACAAAGAAATCACAATCATTGTTAAATAATCCAAACGAATTATTGTTAAATCATACAAACTAAATATTTGTTTTAAAATCATTGAAGATGTGTAAATAGTCAAAATCGAATAAAAATAAGTTAAACGTGATTTGAAGTTGAAGACATTTTAAGAATAGTTTTTAAAATATTTATTTTTAAAATAAAGTATTTACCTCCGAATATTTTCCGAGAAAGCGTTTGTCATAAATTTTTTTGCTGCTGTAACAAAAATTATTTTGAAGTAATCACCGACTACTTCCAATTTTCTCGCTGTCATCAATAAAAAATTCGCACCTTTTAAAATTGTAATTTCAGCCAAAATCTCGTACTGAGAACAAGTGTCCCCCAACTTTGTCTAGCCTCAGATCTGAGTTGGCCTATTTCTGCCACCAGTGTCCTTTCAGCAGATGGACAGATGGTGTCGAAGCACACACACACAGAGACAAGTCTCAGAGTTGGATGCGCCTCGAATAAAAGATAGAGACAGTCGTCAATAGTTGTGAGAGATGAAGAGATAAACGCGCAGAGGCAACGCTGACGAAAAAATTATTGACACACGTTCAAACTCTACGGAAGTCGAGAATTTACATTTCTCGTAGCATTAAAGCATTGCACAGTTTTATTAACAGTGAACAGGTAGAAGTATTGAAAACGTGCTTCTAGTGTCAATTTTGGTGGCAAAGCGGACCGAGAAGAATCTATTGTCAAAGTCTTTGTTTCAAAGGTATCTCCGGGGTTGACTATGGGCGTTTGAGACATTCCAACTGATTCATGTGTACATCGTTTTTACGTAAACTGTGCTGCTACTTGTTCTAGTTTATATAAACATGTAGAATATTTCAATGAAAATAAAATATTCTTCTCATTGCGTGTTCCATATGTCGTGTATATTTGTCATATACAGCATACTACTTTCAAAACAAATCAAAAATTCGAAAAAGATGTTATCATTTGGTAGCTGTGACATGGATTGCCAAATGATTGAATATTTGTAGTATTTCTTACCCAAAACCTAATCAGAAAGACAACTGTGCCTCTACAGCAGACTTTTTTATTCATTCACTTATTACGTAAGCAATATATGGGTGACCGAGCATCGCTCGAATAGCTCACAAAATGGTCATAAGACAAAATATTTTTTGCAAAGGGATTCCAGCCATGGTTTACTTACTCAGTTACACTGCTGTGTAACCACGAATATAACAAATGATAATTCCATACGTAACTATTTTGCTAATTTGATTACTGCGCAGTTTACGTTGCCCAAATAAGAAGTTTTGTGTCCGGGTTTAAGGAGTAATTCTGAAATTTTATGGAATTGACACTTCGTATTTACGCGGTAGAACACATACTGAGAGTAAATAGAACATAATAACCATTTGTCTTAAACTGTGCTTTCCTCTTTTATTCACACATTCGTAAACAAATGAAAATTATCTATTAATTGTTACCCAGAATATACCCTATTTATAATATTAGACATACATATTTATTTATGAGATAAGTGTTGCCTACATGGTGACGACCGTGAGAAAGTATTCGCCGTCCCTACGATACCGATCAGTGGCGAACAGTCTTCAGTTAAAAGAAGGTACTTTGCCTCTGATTAGTAATCACTTATTCTTCAGGTCTTTACTTATCATTTACTCATAGGTGTAAGGGAAGTATAATGAACGTACGAAAAATAAATCGAGATCTCTTCAGGTCTTTACGATAATGGTATGTGATAGATTTTTGTTTATTCTATAACACACAAAATAAACAACGTATCCGAACCAAACTTGAATTTGGTTTGAGTACATTTGGAATAGGGACACATTTCTGCAGACTCTTTGCACATTTTCTGTCGCTGTAGACACGAGGGTGTTTACTCGTGTCAGCAGAATGATACTTTCACACGCTGCCGCACACAACCGGAATAAGAAGGTAAACTGGCGTCAACGTTGAAATAAAATACTGTACACCCGTGTTCATTTTCCATCGAGGATTGAAAGGACAGGTTGGATCACAGCCGTATTTTTGGATGTTAATTTTTTTGTTTTCAAGGTGGTAGTAGAATTTTGTTTTTAAATTCGTTACTGAATTTTCTTTTTGAATTGAACAGATCTAGGAACACATTTTAACTTTGAAGAAACTTACAATTCTCTTATTTATTTGCCAATTATTACTTTACATGAACTCGCTGGTTTGTATTTTGTTAGTAGAGCTAACTTTCATTCAATTTGACGTATTACATCAAAAGTAGTCGTGTCAAATTCAAATCAATATTGTTTAATTCATAATGTTTCATCCTTTAAAATATTCAGTGCGTTAATTTAATTATCTTTTTAATAATAAGATAAAAATTCGTCGAAATTTGTTCATAGTATAGTGATCAAAGTTTGATATATGTACGTGCGAGGTCTGAGTTCGATTCCCCACCGAGTAAGTAATATTTTCATTTATTTTTGTTAACATGATCTGCTTCATTATACTTTCCTCGTATGTTTAACATTTTATTGTTACTATTAAAGAACCATTTTTTAAATTAAAGAACAAATTTTAAGTCAGCTGTATCGAAAAATGCAGGTTCAACAAGCTTGGTGTGCTGTTGGTGGTGAATCCGAGTTTTCGGATTCTGAACTATTATATAACTTATTTGTTTGATTGTTACAAAAAAATTCTTAATGACTGATAGCACATTTGAGATGGAAACTCGTATAAACTGAAAGAAAAATTCTTGCAGTTAAGCAGCGAACTTAAGCAGTTTTATTCGCATTTTAGTTACTTAGCAGCTTTTTATAAATAGTAGAAACGTTAAAAAAGGGATAAATGTATAATAGACTTATCATATGATCGAATAAAATGAATAAAGAGACGTAACCGCTATTTCGGGGATTCGAACACCGGGCCTTCCGCATGTAACACTCGTACGTTAACACAAGGACCATCACACTTGCTGTAAGAGAGATAATATTTGGTTTATTAATGACGCTAGTATTACACGTGTTAAAATTGTTCTACAAAGAAAAAAGACCATGTTCATTCCAAAATACATCTAATCTGTGAATTTCATTAAAATCGTTAGAGCCGTTCCCGAGAAAATTTTTGACAAATACACAGGTTCATAGATACAATTATTGCTCGCTTAATTACTTAAGCATATATATTTCTTAAGACATATCTCGCAGTGAGCTCACCATATTATCTGATACTTTATTTTTCAAATGAAATTCACTTGTTAAATGTTACTGTCAGATACTTCTAAAAGTTGTGGAAATCGCAGCGATTTTTGTCTACGTAATATTTATATTCAATAGGATGAGAGATATTTATATACGATAGGATGAGTGTTGCACAAACATGCAGCGCGAAAACGAAGAGAAGCCCAGAGAAACAGAGTTCGAGCAAAATGGCGTCAAATGATATTTTGAAGTTCCGCCCTCCCTACCTCTTGGAATAACACTTTTTGCCGCGCAAATTACTTATGCCTTGGAGGAAATAGGAAAGGTAAACACCAACGCTGTACAAATTAACTAATTTTACGAGTGATAGGGAAATGAAGATTCAGTTAATGAACCAGTCGCCTTCTGTTAAACTGACAAAGTCCTCGACCCAAGAAAATAAATGATGAAATAGTTTCAAAAAATTACAAAATATCTCTAACATTTATTGATTTCATATTTTATCTTACATATAATTTTGAGAACACGCATATCATTTATGTGTAACCATCATGAGTTGCTCTTAAACATTCATTATCACCGTCATCCTTATTCCTCGTGACTAATTCGTCAGAATTACCACGCACTTCTCCAGATAGTGCAAACTAATATTCGTGCTGTAAACCAAACAATAATAATAGAAATAATATTAATAATAATAATAAAATTACAGAAGACAATAACTGAGAAAATTTCAAAATAAATCCCTCTCTCTCAGGAAGCCATCATTATTGCGACATACCATATAGTCATAAAATTTTTACCTTTAGAGAAATGAAAAGAAATGGACACTAGGCCACTCGGCCCGCGCCATTTTATCGATAAGCATTTGCTGAGAGAAGAAAAAATAAACAACAAAATAATAATAATAATAATCCACAAGTATCCACTGTCCACATTCCAACAAAAGCATCCATCTATTCACATTTCTACTTCTTCCTCTCTCACGGAAGTCATTGAGAGGAGCGAGGAACTTCGAGGCTCCCGTCCCGTTATTACAGCAACTGACCTTATCAATAACTACCTGAAAAACAATTTCAAAGAATTAAATCTGAATCCTAAATTATTACCAAGATCCAAAGGTATGTTCCTGTTCAGAAACTGACGTAATATCTGTTGCTTAATTTATTAAGCTAGGAACCAGGCATTCTAGTTGTCCCCTCAAACCTTAAGAACTTGGTGAAAAACCCACAAGAATAAAGTTAAATGTAGTGGTAATAATAATAATAGAATAGAAATATTGACTTCCGAAATAGATCGTCAAAAGTGTAACATTTTTTACGGAATGTACTGAACGGTTGCGTAGAAGAAATTGTTTGTTTGTGTACTCGTTACTAGTTTCTCTCCTATAAATAAGACGCCAGTGTTTGAAAGTTTGAGAATAACCTTAAGGTCGGTCTCGCACCGAGCACAAACTGCGTGCAAAGTTTTTCCCTATATCTTTGTTTCGCAGAAAAGATGAGAGCAACATACCCCATTACGCTTCCGTCATAAATGCAGACGGACTTGGTTGCTTATCCTTTTCCTTGTTTCTTGCCTTTTGAAGACCGGTTTTCAAGAAAAATCTGTTAGTTATTTCTTGTGTAATCAAGATAACAAATATTAGTTATATATTTTCAATTCGAGTGTTTTTCAAGGAATTATTCGAAACATTATAAATGTTATATGTTTTTATAATATACTTAAATATAATTTGAAACAGCACACAAATAAGATGTGAGAAAGTCAAGCTACTCGAAATGTTTCCTTTTCAAAGTACTATGAAAACAAGTTTCACTGTTTCATACAGTAGTTCCAGAAAAAGGAAACGATTTCCTCTGATATACGAAATGGATTTGTAATATAGTCTGTTTTTGGCAGAGATTAAAAAAAACTCGTTTAATTATTTGTAACAGTTATTTTTTTCTTATTTTATATACAAGTAGCAAAATACCCTACCCTCTTAAGGAGGAAATAACTGTGATTACATTTTGGATTAAGCTCAAGCCATTCGGTCTCGTAGCTGCATGTCTAACAAAAAGTCTTCAAAATAAATGGAAAATCTCATTCAAATTTCAAGAAAGGCGTTCATAGGTCACGAGGTTTCAAGGATTAATTCTGAAGAACGCATGTGCCAAATTTCGAATTTCTTGGCTTTAAAGTCTCGACGCTTGGGAAAAATGTAGAAAAGAGTTTTAAAGTTCAATACAAAAATATATCAATCGAAGTTCGAAAAAATAGCTGCATAGTGAACTTTGATCCACCCGGAAAAAACGCAAATGTCAAATTTCGGTGCTTCAAGACTTTCGGCCTCGACATGCGTCTGACAACAAAAAATATTTTTAAAAAAATAAAGAAAAATTTCATAGGAGTTTCGAAAAATTGTTTGGAGTTCCTCAGGGACAAGACTCGCGTGAAATATAATATAAAAAATTGAAATCTAAATTCAAAAATATCGCTTTGTTACATTGTTTATTTCGTTTGTGAAATGCGTGTGCAAATTGTCATGTTTTTTATATTTCACGCTAGCGACATTATATAATTGTTTGTTGGAATTGTTTGGTGCCTTGAATTATGTATCATATATGTGTTTTAAATTTTTGATTCAAATTACTACAGATTTATAAAGAACTAGAACTTTTTATTAAATACACAAATTATGTGTTTTCTTTGGTTCTTTTAAGCTTATGGTAATACGTAAATAGTGACAAAATGAAACTTAACACACACACATCTTCCAACAATTTCAAATTACTCAATTTACCGTGTACATAAACTGAGATTAGTATTGCCATAACTAATTATTTCAGTATTATTCCATTCTCATCCCATCCTGAAATTTGATCATGTGTTTCAAAAAGAATTCTAAATACTTATGTTCAAAAATAAAAATTCCGATTTTGAGATATAAAAAATATATTATCAAATTATTTTTGTGTTTAAACATGAGCAAATGACTCATCGTTTATAAAAACTAAAACAGTAACAAATTTTTATTCTCTACGTCAAATAGTTTTGAAGAAAAAGACATTTAAAGATTTCATGGCTTGTTGGAAATGGAGCGGATATCCAAATTTTGAAGATACCGATATAAGTTTTAAGTACAAATGTACTAAAAATATCCAATTCAAAGACACGAAATTCGAATTTTCGTTGATTTCACCTGGAATGACCCGTTTTTCGACATTTCATCCTTAGTGCGAGTTAATGGTTAATCAAGTTTTCGGGAGTTTGTCTTTGCGATAACAACTTCTACTACTTTCGCCATATTTCTCGAACTAACTGAGATATCAACTCTAAAAAGAATTTCTAGATTTTATATTTTTAAAATTTGAAATAGGTGAAAATAGTTTTCTTTTCCTGCACCCCTGACACATTTATCAAAGCAAAATATTCAAGAAAGGAGCTAACGACAGGTTGTTGCTCATGCATTGAATGAAACGATGAAATGAAGAGAATGAAGAGATTAGTATTTTGTTGAAGACCAATCTTCACTAAGGTTGGTATCGCTGATATGATTTTTACACTGCGTTGCGAATTGAATCTCTTGTTTTACTGTACCAGACGGTGAAGATGACGGATTCCTGCTTGTGAAACGTTGCTTGTGATATTCGCCTGTTGAATATGATCAAATTAGTTAATACGATATTTAATGCCAAAAGTAGATGTAATAAAAAGGTATATTGTTATAGTCATCATATAGAGAGAACGCAATCAAGAATTCTTCGGACTATGCTAAAACTGGAATAAAAAATGTGAAAACAGGATAAAATGAGAAAGATGTGATAAGCATTTTCTTGTGACGACAAAATGCCAATAACGTTCCAGAGAGGAGAATAACCAAGAGTTGTTTAGGACACTCTCATTTTTACGTAGTTGACAGACATAAAACTGATTATCTGCATGGCAGAAAACAATGATAAATGAACAAAAATGGTTTACCGCAGAGAGAGAAGAGAAATAGGAATGAAAAAGTTTTCAGTTGACCTACAGCAAGTTGGCTATAAATCACATAACCACGTAAACGCAAATCGAACAAAAGAACTTTGAGATTGAGGAAACTACCTAATGCTTTCGAAAATGAGAAAAAATAACCACAGTACAAGGTTGAAGTGGGATAGATAACAACTCCGATACCCTTATATTTCATCTGATCCAAGTAAAATATACAAAGAAGGAAAGAAACCGGCATATTCGCTTGCTCAAAATGAGTTATCAATCTTTCTTCATGAAACCTAAGTAATGGCCTTCACTCAACTTTACTATTTACTTAATATTATCAATATGGGAAAAGTGACTTCTAGTATTGCAATGGCGAAAAACATATATCGCGGGATTTGATTTTGGATGTCCCTGATACCGAAAAACTTGTTTTTAGCATGACATCCGTCTGTCTGTCCGTCTGTACTCACCGATTCTGGCAGAATGAACGGACGTTTTTAGCGTAGTATCCACTAGGTTTCGAAGCAAGTTTGGTTTAGACGTAGGAAAATAATATCTGTCAGTTGCTCTAACTAAATTATTAACTATTTGAAGAGAATTGGAAACTATTTAGTAGTGTACATGTACCAAGCAGAGACAAAACACAGCTTTAGAAAACTAAATGAAAGATATAATACTGACTAAATTGATATAAGAACGGAAAATCCACTCCAGATACGAAATTGCATTCGTAACAGGTATTTCGCGATTTTTAAGGCTTAAAATATATCAAAGTGTCTTGAGATAATATCCAAGAAATTTGTTGTAATTGAAATTATAAATATTTACACAAAATAAAAATTACAAAGTATTGAGGTTGCTCAGAGCCCGAAAATTGGAGTTTGTTAGATTTGAGTGAAGAATGTGTTTATTAAGTTTGTTGAGTATGTGTTTTGAAATTAACCAGGTGCATGTGTTTTCAGTAGAATGTATGTTTTAAGACGTATTCCAATGGATATTTTAGAAATTTAATGAAATTTAAATTCAGTCGATGTGGGTGATACTAATTCCTCTTATACTTGATCACTCCATTGTTATAGAACTCTCTAGATACTGATTAAATTTCTCTTCTTGTGTATGTTGTTTTTGATCTTTTTTATTTATTACAGATTGTTTCTAACTTTACGCAACTTTGGCATGGTTCTCTGTAGTCCCATCCCGTCCCGGGTTTTTCTCGGGAAGCGCGCTAATGACCTTGACGAGCCCTAAAGTCCCACAAAAAAAATCTCCAGTATTCTTGCGGGAAATGGCTGATTTTCCATATGAGGGAATGTCATTTAATACTTTTGTTATTATTAATCTCGATTTTTTACTGCACATAAAATCCACGATTCATTTTGGAATAATAAATGGATAACAGTACGTATTTATTAAATAATTTATTTAATAAGTATTAAATCCACCACTGCCCTTGGACCCTATGCTATAATTCCTATGCTATATAAGTCTGTACGTTTATTTAAAATATTATAAAAACCTGTATGCGCTTTCGTAAATATAAATTAAACACCCATACTTGCTACTCCTACAAACCTTGAATCTTGACGTAAAAATTTCTTTGTATATTTCCTTTAAAAGAAAATTCCAAAAAGAAGAATATTTAAATATTAAGTAACTATTTCAATAGCTAATAGGCAAAAAAAGTTGAATCGCAAACAAGTTAAATTGTTTTGTTCCATGGAGCTACGCAAAAGCCACCTCGATAACTAGAAGACTATTGTACGGCGGCGAAAATCAGGACAATCGTATTGAGATTTATTGTGAATAGTGCATGTTATTCAAGGATTTATAGACGTGTAAATGAATGGTGTGGTTTAATGTTAGAATCATCTATGTAATAAACAACATAGTTCAATACACATTTTAAGTGCAGTGTGTCTTTGTGCAAATGTGCTTACAAAAATGGTTCGTAGCGAACATATTTGAAACGATGTCAGAAGAGTAATAATGATTAGAGGCCAATATAAACGTAGTGAAGTTTTATTCATTCATTAATGTGTTGTATGTGGTTTTGTGGTTCATTACCTCAGATATGTATTAGTATTCTATTTACACTGCAAAGACATATTTGATTTACTCTGCCCGACTGAGTAATAGAGTTACAAAGCGTGTATATGCTGTTGGTCGTGAGAATTAGTATCAAGTCGTTGATTTATATCGAATGCGTTTTTAAGGTCTTAGATAATCAAATTGTAAGCAAAAAGAACATATTTTAACAATCACACGGAAGATCAAGTTTATTTTTTATTTTACAACAATGTTCTATGTTATTCTTTCAGTGATTTTAATGATTTCAATGATTCTTTCAATGTTAATTGATTTTTCTAATTAAATTAAACCTTTCTGATTTTCTTACAATATGCCCAATAATAGACCATATTTGCTTTGTTTCAAAGAATACTGTGTTTACTTGTAAGGAATATGCATAGTTATTTTATTGTGAATATTAATAACACGAATTTTCAAGGAGTATAGATTGAATATTAATCAAGACACGAAAACTATAGATATGTTCTTAAAGGGCCATTGATAATCACCACTGTAAACGAATTGAGATGCGTGCGGATGATCCGAGGAAGTACAAAAAGGGATTGTGTCATTTTATTGTAATTATAAAAGTCATATTGCGTAGTGCCGTGGAAAAACTTGAATTTTAGATACAATTGATTTTATTATTATTTATACCAATAAAATGAAGATAAATATTTCTGAATTTTTATTAGAAAGGTATATTATGGATTTCCGTTTTCTTTTTCGTAATAATGTATTTAGTATTGAAGATTGTAAAATTACATCGGACATATATATGAATTCTCGTTTTTAAAAATGCCATTAAAAAGAGTTATTAAAATAAATTAAAATTATTAATGTGATAAATATTTTTACGATAAATAGAGAGTTTTTTAGTGTATATTTATATTGCTACCCATAAAAGGGTGCACAAGAAACCTATTTTCTGCTTTTAGATCAAATATCCACTCATTGAATTATTTTAATCCAGCAATAAGGAGTTATGCTCTAAATGGTTTGGCATGGTCGCAGCCCCGGAAGGGGGGTTCTGGTGGGATTTAACCCCCAGCGACAGCACGCAAGTTAATTTCATATGCATCTTTTTAAACACGCATGATTAAAATGTTTGTGAAATTGTATAAATTTTCGTTTTGTTTTCAAGTTAGTGTTGCGTACCATAGACAAGAACGGAGCATAGAAAAGTATGAGTAATGATTTTGCCCCACTTGTTTTTATTGTTTATTTAGATTTTTAGGAAAAGGCGAGGTTTCTTATATGTAATTATGTAAAGTGGTTTTTGAATTTTTTCCTCAAACTTGGTTGATCTGAATGTAATATCTGTGTTTCTGGGATCCCGATCATATTGAAAAACTTTAATGTTGCATAATATGTATCATTATTCACGCGTTGTTATTTGCACCACTTCGGGTACTACGATGTCTGCTATTGATCAGATACTATTAGACAGGCTTTAGCCATTGCTTCCCGTGTCTGAATATTAGGATGATTATGGCAATGGCAGAATGAAATGAAGGATCACGCACTTACAATTAAACAATATCTGCTCAGCCTCTCTCATGATTCAAAGTTGTGTTTGTAGTTTATAAATGCTTCAACTTTTGGCCCTAATTATTCGACTCATAAAACCATGAAAATAGAAAGAAGTGATTATCAATCACGCAATCAGTACTTCGGAACAATCAAGTCTTTGTGCATAATTCAGTAAATTGAATTGTTTCGCTTTGAATTGCCATGAAATGTATTAGTTTCCTGTTGCAATCAGTCTTCTGTGTATTTAATGGGAATATAAGGATCATTGTTTTGTAATGTCACTCATCTCGTGTAACGAGCCGCAGTGAGTGGCGTGGGCGTCCATGGGACAATATGTCTGTCTGACCAGGTGGTCGATACGTGGCGTAGCGTTGTGCCGGCCGAAGCCCATTCACTGCCCGTGCTCTCTCCATCCCATCCCACGGACGCCAAGCCACGGCCCGGCGTTCTCTGACGTCACACTCCAGAGTTTGCCTGACCCCACTCCCGTTCCATCAATACGATTCTCGGGACAGCCGAGGTAGAGCATCACATAGAGTGGTCTTTATCATAGGGAGGGAGTAGAAAGAACCGTTGACTCAACAAACGTTCAAAAATACATCACGTATAATAATTCAAAAATACTTCATATCAATCTTTTCACACCATGGAAAACTCTTAGAATTAAATTACCAATAATGATTTACGAATAATTTATTTTTTTGGAATGAACGACTCAAGGCCGGATCTGGATGAAGTTTTCGGAGGAAGCCATACTCATGGTTTTCGGGAAATTGGAAAATCTTGGATTCAGATCATGCATTTTGACGCCAAAAATAGACATCATACCTTGACAAAAAATGAGGAAAGAAATGAAATACATCTCAAAAAGTTGATCATTTCATTGAAACAATGTTCACATAAAAATTTGTGTTTCACTCGTTATAGCTAATAGTAGTTCAGTCACGTCATGAAATCACAGTAATAGGTGTTTATCTTGATAACTTGCGCACATCATCCTAATAACCAAAACAAAAAGGAGGTTACACCAGGAAATATGTACTATATTTCTCCAAATAATATTTTTAATGATAATTTAATGAGTATTCTGTTTAATACATATGTCATGGATAGTAGATCAATGATTAAATTCTACTGTGCTACAGTATAATCTTTATTGTCAAAAAACATTTGCAAACTGCGTATGACCACGTGGGGGAAATAAACCACGTTACTCTCCGGAAACAAGCAAGGGACCATCCCATCAATTCCGATCAAGGACCCATGGGCAGTGGCGGATTTAATATTAACAAAGGAAATTAATTAATAAATACCTACTGTTATCCATTTATTATTCAAAATAAATTGTAGATATAAGTACAGTAAAAATTCGAGATTAATAAAATAAAAGTATTAATGACATTCCCGCCCAAGGAAAACCAGCAACTAACCGGAGGCAAACCCGGACCGGGATGGGGCTACAGAGATAATGGACACAACCGTACCAAGTTTGCGTACAGATAGAAATAACTATTAATAAACAAAGGGAGCACAATCAACATGTATGGAAAAGGAGTTTAATCAACTTGGTAATTGTGGAGCGTTAGCAACATTATCAAAGAATGATAAATTAAAAGTCGTTTGTATGATTTTTCGGCTGCATAGCAGCCATCGTCAGTAACGTACACTGATATATATATATATATATATATATATATATATATATATATATATATATATATATATATATATATA
>NNCF01127021.1:556370-573543 GCA_002313205.1 Laupala kohalensis
ACTCGCAGCTAACTTTTTATCTTATCTAGGAATTTTTGCTGAATTTTTTGAATCCGCCTCTGCCTTAGGGCCCTTGATCGGAATTGATGGGATGGTCCCTTGCTTGCTTCCGGAGAGTAAATTAGTTTTTTTTTCCCCTCCACGTGGTCATACGCAGTTTGTACTGTTTTTTGACAATAAATTTATTATCATTATTATTATTATTATTATTATCATAAAAAGTGAGAGTTTCAGGCAGGAATCGTTTAGCTAGTGGCACGAGGGAGGTCTACCGTCTCCTCTCCCACAAATCTCTTTCGAATGACTCATGATAAATTGAGGCATATTCATAGTTACCTTGGATTTTTATTTGGTGAGAGGTGACATGATGTCATGTTCACTCACGGAAGATTCGTGGGAGTAAAATGTTCACATATACAAGCGTTGAAATTTTTTATGCGAGTATTACGATTTGCTTTGCTTTGCTTTGCTTAATTTCCCCACCATCTTACTATTTCCGACCGAAATTCTTTTTAATTCAAAGTTTCTCATATTCGACACAGATTTAATCCTTTTTATTTCGAATATTGGAGGTTCTGTTGTGTTTAAATGAGTTCAATGAGCAATCGCGTCTCATTGTGGGCACCCCTGCTCCGACCGCCCTGTGGATTCGGAAGGGCTTCCTTCCCTAAGCTCAGCACCGCTTCTCCCGTAACACCCACTCTTACACTGTGAAGTTAAAGGCACGACTGCAATCACTATTGCTGGTTTGGCATCGTCACCATTATTATGGATTGCCCCAAATATTCACATTGATTTATACTTTGTATTGCGGTCTCCGTTACATTGCACTCGACACTTAGATAATACTCTACTGATACTGACGTTGATACGAAGAAGGATATTGGAAGGTGGTGAGGGGTTCATAGAAAGCGATTGCAAGAAACTACAACTTCTACCTCATTATGAAAAAATAATAATCTTTCGAAACAGATGTTAAAACCAAAAACCGCTCTCTCATATTAAGGAGATGGAACATTTTTGACAATATTCTTGTCTATTATCATTTTTGTATCAAAATATTTTAAACGACAATATATGTAGATTAATGTATGGTTTCCTTTGGTGTAGTTTCTCTTTTTACCTTATGATTTATCTATATAGTTTTATCTCTACGGAGCAAAGTAGAACAAGCAGGATCAAATGGACGACGGTGGTCTGGTGGCAGCGTCTTCGCCTTTCCGATCGAAATAGGTCAGGTTTCTCTGACCCACTCCAAACTAATGGCGACGAACCGATATTTTTTAGTTAATGGGAGTGTGTTTTCTGAAAATACTATTTATACTAATAGTATTAACGTCATATTACCAACGTATGAAGATTTGAAGGTGTGAGGTGACTTTTATGTGAAAGCTAAATGATGTTCATTTATGCACTCATGCATAGCACTATTATCTAAGTGAGTTTAGCTCAACGGTGAAGATTGCTATACGCGGTCTGTGCTTGGATTCCAACTATGTATCTTTATTGGGTTTACTAGATTATCTTCATTTGATAACTACTCTTTGGCATCATGATTCTTGGAGGATCCTTGGTCAATTAATGAATTCCGGGATCATGAACTCGTAAATCAGTTGCATCGGAATTTCATAGTATGAGGACCTTTATATGACTGTTTTTTGTTCTAAAATTTATTTTAAAGGTTGCTTTAATAACATAGAATTAATATCGTAAATGATGGTTGCAAACCATAGTAGCAAATCCTTAAAATTTTAAGAAAGATTATAAGAGTTATGTGGATTATAGGTATACATTTTTTTGAAGCAAATGCTGCGAATTATAAAGTATTTAAAACAAATCAACCTTCCATCGCTTTCAATACTTGAAACAATATTTTAGAAACATAATGCAACTCAGGTTTCTGTCGCTCCAAAACCGATAGAACGAAACATACGTTTTGGTTACGTGAACGTTGTTTTTTATTTGTGAGCTGATTGTGATTGAAATTGCGTAGTGGATTATGCGTATTTAAATCAGAACGAAAAGTAGTATGAAGTGCATGTTAGTACATTTGCCCCAACAATAACGTATGTTCTCGTGTATATGTCAATTTCGGTTTACGACAACTAACAAGAAACTACTCGGAACTGAGGAGAAATCTCGCAACATCCAGAGTATGTTTTAGTTGTTTCCGGATACAATGTTTCCGTTCATATTTCATTACGTCGCTCATTTTACATGTGAAGTTTCATTTTCTTGTGGACTATACAACAAAAAATTCATAATCCATCGATGAAACATATCAAATTGTCAGTAAAATGGTTTGGGTTCAAAGAATGTTTGCAAGAAAATAAAAAATTCTGTAAGACATCATTGTGCTCATTTTTAACCTACTGAAGTAGTTCTGGTTTTTTTGGTATTATTAAATACAATTTTTTCTGCGGAAATTCTTGAACGTTAATACATTTTAAGAACATCATGTTATTCTTAAGTATCGGTAAAGAGCACATTTCAGATCGCAAACTTTTCGATTCTTCATTTGACCTTCATTTGTTACTTTGTACAACAACACGGTTTGTCAATCACAATCTAAATTTTGACCAAACAAGCAAACAAAGAACGCTCTTAAATTTAATAAAAATCAAGAAAATATTTCTACTAATAATATGGTATCAATAAAATAATTATATACTTCCCCAACATCGAAAACAATAAATACAAGTTCAACATTATAAACTAACGAAGTCTACTTCTGGTAGTTACTTCTGTGACCACTACCTAATAAAATGAATATAGTTTTTTTTTTAATTATCCGACCCTGCCAAGTTTTGCAAAGGAGTTTTTGTTGTGATGCTGTTTAAACTACGTTTGTAAGTGAAGAGTCGATTTAAATTGTATACTTATTTTAAAACTGTGATTATATCTTTATTATTTCGAGATATTTAGTAAAATTTAAAAAAACGGTGTAATCTAATTCATTCCTTAAGAATAGGAACATCCAAAAATTCTTTCTTTTTGAGTTTCTACAATACATCGGAAAATATTCCGTCTAAATTTCAAGTTTCTAAATTTCTATTCTAATATTTTATTTGCACGAAGACACAAAACAATTAAACACATGTGGTGAATATTATAAACTGATTGTCAAATTTATGTACACAATACTTCAACACGTCCATAAAATCTTAAATAGCATGTACTAAATTCGATAGATCCCAACACGATTGTCCTAATGTTCGCCGCCATACTACCATATTTTTGTAATCGAGGTGACTTTTACTTAGCAACATGGCACATCCACAAGCTAACGCTCACTTGCTTGGCGTAATATTAATTCCCTGAAAAATGTACTTAAAATTCTCAGTTTTTTTTTAATTTTGCCATTCATAGCTAATCTATAAGAAAAAACAAATTTCATGTTTCTCCTACTAATAGAATTAATTTTCAATTATAAACGAGTGAGTGAGTTACACAGAGGGCTTTATATTATTTGGGATTAGTTCAGACCCTCCAGTAATACCAAAACAGAAGTTTCTAAATTTATTCCACGTATATTTTATTCCTGACCAATGAAAACTATTTCTTATAAGAATTTTTCCTTCCTTTTCCAACTAAGAATTGAAAATGAAAGAAAAATGACGAGACTATTCATTGTAAGTAAATATAATGCCGTATACATGTAAAAGGTTTTCTGAGCACCAACGGCAAAATTAACCCCAGCAAACAATGCACTCACATCTAGCACTTATAGGCAGTTGGTAATGTAAGACAGAACGTCAACGAGCACTTGTGTTTTTCTTTACATATTGCATATCTATAAAATTTTGGTGCAAATATATTTTGTGGCATGCAACGAACAAAAGGAAATTGTGAAGACCCACCTTAACACTAAGGGAAATGCGATGTGCCCAAGTCACGCGATGACAACGCGCGGAGTTTCGACCTCTGAACATCGACCGCAGTTTGAAGTCCAAGAGGACACGAATGCTTCGGTTCAAATGACGAATGGCGAGAGATACGTTGTTAAATTTCTCTTCAAAGAATATACATTCACATATTTTCACTCCTATGCTGTTACGATTGGAAATTGTTTTGCGCTAAAAGCTATGGCACACTAAAAGAAAATTAGATGACCGGCGAATTTTAGAAAAGAAATGAATCATTGTATGGTATGATGCGTACGTGAATCCAACAAAAGGTTACAAGCAGCAGCATTTGAAAATTAGTTATTGTGGAATGAATATTTTGCTCCAAAGTTTAAACAAATAGCGCTAGTTATCTTACGGAGGTTGTGCGTGCAGGTGTTGTAAGTTCCCAGACGCGTCAGAACGATTGAAAGGCAAGACGTTTAGAAATGTGGTCTCGCTTGGAGGTGCGAGCAGTGATTCATTTATCATAGGCAAAGGTTCTCCGATATGTTTGACATTTTTTAAAGACAAAAAATTTGACGAGTGAAATTAAACAAATACTCCAATGTAACTAGACATTTCCTACTACTATCTGTACTTCCTTGGAAGTGTTGTCAATCATTTTACTTTCCCATATTCGTAGTATAAGACAATTATTGCAATCATGAACAAATTCGAAAATGAGATTTGTTTGGCATGACTTCCGTCCGTCCGTCTGTATGCTGGACCACTTCTGAGCAAGTGGAAAAATGAGTTTTACTCACTTTTCGTATTTACGGAAGAATTGTCGTCGATTCACGTGCTCTCATTAGTTTACTTTAGTACAAAGGGTACTTTACTTGAAGTACAATTAGTATGCATTATATCCACATTAGCGGTATTTTGCTTTAAAGTTTTGTATAGACGCAGTAAAATAATTTCTATCTGCTACACTTACACATTTGTTTACTGTTTCAAGAAGCTTGGATATTATTTAACAGCGTACATGAATGAAGCAGAGGTAGACAACCCATTTGGTAAAGTGAAATGAAAGATATGATGATGAAAAAATACTTAGAAGGACCGGAAACACATTCCAGAGACAAAAATCTACCAACTTCTACCTACAACGAAATGACATTTACGTGATACTTCTACGATATTTATAAGACTGAGAAAACGCAAAATGTTTTCAAATAATATTCTGAATTTTACTTTCAAATCTCAAATATCTATAAAAAATACAGTAATAAGTTTATTTACTTACTCTGGGCTCGACTAAATGTTAGTTGTAAGTTATTACTTTATCATTTATGGTTTATATAAAATATATTTTTTCTAGTAAATATTTTCATATTTGGTCTCACTCACACGGAGTAACATACGCACACGTACGATTATATACGTTTTTTACGCGAAGTTTGAATCATACGAAATGACCATAGAGATTTGTTTTGTATGTGTGTCATTTTAACGTGTTACTTTTAGAAGGAGGTCTCTGTCCTTGGTAATACGAATCTTCTAACCTTTTGAACCCTACACACCATATGCAACCTCACATCCACTGATGCGATCGTATTCGCTTTATAAGCTTACGCATTAGATGTTTCCACTGCTTTTTTTGCCGGATGTTGTTGATACTCCGGTAAGGTTGGGTGTCATATTTATAAAGTGGTGCATATTATTTGAGACGCAAGTAGATTATTTTGTATGAATACGTATGTTTTTGAGGATATTATCAGGTAATGAGTTTGTGTCTTGTAGTTTACGTATAATGATGAATCTTTTTAGTTTAATGTTTCTCAATCTGCTCGAGTTCAATGTTATAACGTTATGTTACAATGTTCAATGTTACAATGTTATAATGTTTCAAACGTTATAAGAAACATTAATTTAAATTGAATATTTTTAATACTTCTAATAGTCCTTAACAAGATAGATAAGAAGTGTTTCGAAATTTAGAGACGGCAATTGAAAGCAGACAGTATCATCTCTGTACCAGGAATTAGTCATCGATCCAATTAGTTTTTATTGAGTTGGAATTTGCAATTTTAAATCGCAAAGAAATGTATTTCTTATTTTTTAACTAAATTATTTAAGAATGTTGATGGTCTGGTTGCTAGGATCTCGCGTTTATTTGTCGTATCTTTTGAAACAGAATATAAATCTTGCTTTACTAAAAACCAAAGGACGGAATATGTAAATTAGAGATGCTTTTATGTGATGCTTTTAGAAATGCTAGTGAAAGTATTTCTATAATAAGCGTCGAATTGGGTAACATGAATACGAAAATGTTGAGAACCATGTCATAAAACGCCCTCTCTTTATAGGGCAATATGAAGGTGACCAAAATCATGCCAAAAATAAACTCAAAAACGTATATGGGAAAGTATGTGCAATGGTTTTGCACTACTTATTTTGAAATTCGACATTTTAAGAAAAGAGTAGTTTCAATGGGATGTAAAGTAAATACGTATGGTACTTGAGTACGTTTCTTTTATGGAGAACGAGTATTATTGTTCATGTGACGTTTGTGTGTAATGTGGATTTTTCTTGTTCTAGCGGTGATTCTACTGATCAACTGCTACAGCGTAACATTGGCTACAGGCGTGCAGAACGTCTTTACGGCAGCAAAACTAGGAGCCGTGCTCATCGTTATCTGCGGAGGCGCCTACAAACTCGCCGAAGGTGAGTAAATTTTTAACTCTCGGGGCGATTAAACTCCAGAAAATGAGCAGTTTGAGACCCTTTGTCTCTTCGTGAATCCCTCGATTTCCATATCATACACCATGTATTCAAAAAGTTCCAGGACTATCACCCTGACAATAGTACAGGTGGTGCCATCACTGCGGAATAAATTGTATTACGTAGGAACGACCTTATGCGATACCGAGACTTAGTTTCATTCAATTCGGACAGGTTCTATCCTGTAGGCGTCCATTCTTGTAAAGTGTTTCAGTGTGCTCTTGTCATCATAACAGTATGGAAGAACGAACTAACATCAAATTTTGTTCTAAATTGGGTAAATCGCGCACAGAAATGTATGTAATTCTTAAGGCTGTCTATGGTGATGATGCAATGAGTCGTTCGCGAGTGTTTGATTGGTTCTCGAGGTTCAGAGATGGGAGAGAATCAACGGAAGATGATCAGAGATCAGGTCGTCCACGTTCAAGTCGCAATGATGAAAATGTGGAAAAAGTGCAAGCTTTGGTGAGGTTAGACCGCCGAATGACGATAGAAATGATAGTAGATTCATTAAACTTGAACGTGGGATCAGTTTTCACGATTATGGCAGAAGATTTCAAAAAAGAAAGTTGTGTGCGCGCTTCGTGCCACATTCGCTCTCTGAGATGCAAAAAGAGCTGACTGAGAAGCAATCGAGCCTGAGAACAGTTGGGTTTCACGGCCGATCAAAATCCAAATTTCCTGCAAAACATTGTCACCGGAGACGCGACTTTGTGTCTAGAGTACTATCGGGAGACAAAACGCCAAAGTGCAGAATGGACGAGCCCGGAAAAGAAGCAGCCGATGGAAGTTCGTGCTTCCAAATCAAAGACGAGAACATTTCTGATCACTTTTTTCGACAGTCGAGGTATCATCGTCAGAGTGTTTCTTCGTCAAGGTTGTACTGTAACTGGGACATTCTACATAAGACGTTTTGGATCGACTTTTGAAGCGATTGCGGCGTGTGAGGCCAAAATTGTTGGATAGTAACGAGTGGTGGTTGTTGCTCGACAATGCACCGGCTCACAAGTCCATTTTTGTAATGAAGTTTTTGACGAAACGACAAGTTTTCAGCATCAACCACCCTGCGTACTCACCTGATCTGTCCCCTTAGACTATTTTTTGTTTCCTAAACTCGATTGAAGCGGCGGTGACCACGCAACTGAACAGTATTCCAGTACAACCGTTCCACAAGGGGATGATGAAGCTGCTGTATCGTGCTAGGTGCTGTATCGAATTGGGAGGAGACTATGTAGAAGCCTGATAATACCATAAATAGAAGTAATTTCATTGCGTTGTTTGATCTGTGCATGTCCAGTCCTCGAACTTTTTGAATACATTGTGTATCTTTGTCTAGAAGAAAGAATCATCTTGGAGAGGAGTGACTTCTGTAAAGTAAAGCATACTTGATTAAGTATTATGTTTTTAAATACAGCATAAAAGAGAAATTGTGCTATGTAGAGCCCAGATAAATTCATCTATTATTTAGTGTTTATAATATGTTTAAGTTTCGTTCAATGAACACATTCTTATTTCCCTACAAACTATTCAGAAGACGTCTAATGGGTATTGAAATTCACTGGGAATTAATGTAAAGCAACATTAATTTTATTTTAGCTCCTTTACATTAGTATCTTTTCCAAAAGCAAAAAGTTTTTTTTTCTCCCAACTTTTCTTTTTGTGTTTCTTCCTTTCATTCTTTTCTCTTAAGATTTATTTATTTATTCAGCTATATTAATTGATACACCTTTAAAAATTGGTGTATTTTTTTAGTTATAAATATTAAGTTTATTATTGTTTTCCATTTCTATGTGAATTTCATCCTAGGATGGTAACTATTCAATGTAATTAAAATGTTTTGTATTTCATTATATGGCACAACACAAATATATCATCAACATATCTGGCACAAAGTACAGGTGTAAAAATTAATTTCTCAATACTTGTTACGAGCGAATAACCATTCGTCGTAAAACAAAAATAATATATAGGGGGGACTTGTATGTTTCAACAAGCATAAGGAGATTATGTATGATAGGATTCTTTTACGGACACGCTTCGGATCAACAAATTCACATTTATTATATAACAATATTTACACATACATTTCCTTAAATCTACATATGCTGCATTACAATCTTGACATGAAAATAGCAAAGTTGTTGTTGGTCGTTGTGGGCGACCAACGCTCTGTGAAGAACAATTTCAACAGAGTTTTAAATATTTACAGACATGAACCTTTGTTCACGTAATATCCCCCTTATATCCCGTTTCCCAATTTATACAGAATTACTAAATGAGACATTGGCAAATATGTGGGTGGGATTGTTGAATCTCCACAAAAAAAAAGACTCCGTTCTCGAGTTTTCAANCATATAGAACCTTAAGTAAATGCAGGATTTTAATCCCTCGGGAAAAATTCCCGATGTGGTCCCCACTTGCGAGGAATAATAAACTTGCATCAGATCTTACGATTCTGATGCGAGAATCTCGTTAATACGAGAATGTATACTTATTGAAGTAGCCTTCTTTTCGCTGCCAAGGTTGCGTTGACCTGGTCTTCTGCGGAGTAATTTAGTTGAGTAGTTTGGCTGGTCGACTTGATGTTCCGGCTGCCTTAGAATGCTTGCTAGAGGTCTTCGGCTGGAAGCTAATGTCAGACCAGGTTAGCAGTGCTGCTTGTTGAACATTCTGCTGTAACTTAAAACATGTTATGAGCGTTTATGCTCGTAGTTGCTTGAATGCGTGCGTTGCACTATATGATACATTAACACAACAGTTGTATGATTTCATTTGTGGAAATCATTGTCCAAAAGATTCGTTTAGAATTGAAACATGAGTTTCATGGTATCGCACTATACGAGAATAGTACAATAGTTTAAGTTTTACATTTACGACGTAACATAACGCTATGCAGCGATGTACGACGATGTATACTAGAATGAATGTTTCAGAGTGACATTATTACACCTTGAATGTAAGCTACGTCGTGTTTCCTCTTTAACATGTGGTTACACTCTGCACACAGCAGTTTGGTTGGACCACGACGAAACACGCGGATACATGACGCACTCTGATGAAATATATGTGAATGTTTACATCACGACACGACGATGGACTGGAGACTGGAGTCTGTAGACTGTAGTCTACGACTACGACTGGAGTACACGACTGCGTGGTGTACACTGGAGTAAGCTGGAGTAGAACTGGAGTAGAATGGAGATCGAGACATTGTGAGCAGCTGTATATATAGCCGTCTCACAGAACATACGAGTAAACGTTTATAATGCAACCGAGTGAATACGATGGAATGTATAAATGTAAATGTTTTTCTTTGAATTACGAGTCATAAAGTATCAAAGTATAATTGAAGTTTTGATGATACTCTCACAACTTGCGGGCATTTTCAGGGGCTCTATTGAAAGTTACGCCCTTTTGGAATAAGTAGAAAACATTTTCATTAACTATCATGTCCAGTAGTTTTGACCAATACGTGGAGTATCTGACGTTATCATGACAAAAAAAGGGAATAACACACATTAAAAATAATGTCGTTTATTTTAAAAAATACAGTTAAGAAAACGTTGGTACGTTTACTTAACACCTTTTGGGAAAGCCACGAAGCGAGGAGTTTGAATCTTGGTTCTATATAAAATTTATTTTTGTTGCGTGATTTCTAAAAAAAGGTATGGGTATTTTGAAAAACACAAACAAGTCTATAAACGTGTATGTTTTGTTTTTTTGCATTGTTACGTATTTTACAATTTTCAAAATTCTCATTTTTCGCTTCGTGTGATAAATTTATTACTTTCAAACTTTTTTATGCTGTCTAGTATTTTAAAATGGATGGTGCCCAAAAGAATATTTCGTGATAATTTTTCGGAAAAAAGAATATTTTAGTTTTCGAAAATAATGGAGTCAGAATTCTGTAATACGATGAAACTTTATTCCTGAATTATTTTCGAGATTCCAATGAACTCTTACCATCTTTCTGTGGCGACGGGATGTGCCTCATAATTATGCCAGTCACCGAGTTTTGCAGTCATCAAAGAGATAAAATAATATACAAATGACAAGAGATGCCCCTGTTTATATAGAACGAGTATTATAACCGAATTATGCGACTACATACTCTGAAGTTCTGAGTTTACGTACTTGAAAAAATATTTTAATTGGTATAACAAATTTAGCTGACATGTCAATTACAGAGATAGGAATAACTTTTGTCCACAAATTATTGAGTTCGAATGAATCATAAATCCACCTGACAACAAATATTCTTTCAACTTTTATGCTACTAGTGTGAAAAAAATACAAACATGATAATAAAATTTATTTTCTAAGACATTAACATATGATGTGATATTAATCCAATGATTATATTAGAAATTTTAAGAACAAATAATTCCATTCGAGAGACTGATGAAAAAATAATATGAAAATGAACATTTGGGGATAATATTTTCAATTAGTTTTCACCAACCGTTAAGTAATGAATATCATTCAGCAATTTTTCATTAAACTGAAGTAACGAACATTGCGAACAATTGCGCACTTCGTTAGCAAGATGACAACTTCCCCTCCGCGCCGCGCCGACCCGAGCCTTTGAAGCAGACGGTCAATGAATCGGAGCTTTTTGTTCCGAAGGGACGGGGAGCAACAAGAGCGCTACGGAAAGAAGAGCTGTGGTGGAATTTATGAGGACAACAATTATCTCAACCACTATTCTTTATTTCTAGAGATTTTGCTTGAGGCTCGGTCAAAGTAATAAGGTCAAAATAATATTTCAATTCTCATAATGCGACAAAAAGAAACCTGAATCAAACGATTTACAAAAAAAGATGCAGGTGAATATATAATGGAATAATTTTAACAGTAAAAGTGAATTTCATTCTTTTTTATTCTTATTTACAATAAATCAACGAAAACATTTATAAGAAAAGATTTACACTTCAATTCATAGTTTAAGAAATATTTGAGAAAGAGATCTTGCCGAAAGAAACAATGTGTCTCCTTTAAGGTCGTACTAACGGAGGTAGAATTAAATCACCAAAATATCTGAAATCGGCATAAATAAACGCTGGACTGCACCCTATAACAACTGAATATCTCTACCACATTTATTACTTGTTCTCATTTCAACAGTTTTGTCCAGGTTCACCAGTAGTCTAACTTTCTCCGACTACCTGGAGTTCTTTAATTTTGCCCTGCATTTCACTACGTCCATGAGAAAAGAGGCGGATGTCATCGGTTAAGTTCAGATCTTCAAGATGTTGATTGAGTCTCCAAGGAATACCTATTATTTTTAGAAATATTCAACTAGCGCCATGAACTGAGCTATTTAAATTATTTCTGGACTTTAATAAATAAATGTATCAAAAAGGACACATAAAATATTGTTTTGGTACTTGGTTCAGCATTTGAAAGAATTGCGAGACAAATAAATGCAATTGTAATTGTATTAATTTATTAGAACATATTATTCTTTTATTTGTGTATTGTTTATTAATTTTGTGGACAGTAAAACCTTTCTCATTTTCCTGGCGCCCAACATTTATTATCTGTGTCTGAGGTTAGTAACCTGGGAATTTACGGTTACAATATCGGTCGTTTAGCAATATTCTACGTGTCACCCCCGACCCACTTCACTCCCAGGAATATTCCTCTCATGATGTCTCAACTCAGCATCTGGCATCTGGAGTCACGGCAAGAACGGCATCTGGAGTCAAATAAATCATCTTAGCAACCCCGAACACTATAAATCACTGACACTAATATTTTTCTATATAATACACTTTCTACAACTTTTCGTATTACTCTCTTCCCAATTCTACGTCTATCGTGCACCTCATGTGGTATGAATGGTTACATAACGCCATTGGGAGAATGATAATCCATTTCAGAAAACCTGAGATTGATTCGATACTAATATAGATCGCTTTACTTTATGTTTACGTCTCTCACTTCCAACTCCAGCTCTAAAGATACTGTTCCCCTATATGATCTGAAATTGAACTTAACAGCATTCGTAATATAAGTAAATATCTCAGCAACCTTGAAAACTATAGTGAGTTTTTAAATTTTTAATAATTGAAAATAAGTTTTCAATTATTTTTACATATAAACCCATTTCCACCCCTTTATCCAAAAAGTGCTAGGTATGTCTTTTTCCATGAGGTTTCAATTTAGACATACACGATATCAGGATGTCACTATCAACTCAGCGACGCCGTAATTGGTATCTGTCATGTTCGATAATTTGTACATGGCATCTCCTTCCCTAAGGGTGCTAGAGATTATGCGGGTTCATTGAAGACTTTGGCATCTTTGGGAATGCCACTACTAATTTCAGCGACCCTAATAACTATGAACTCATCTCCAATATCAGTCATTTTTGTTAATTTTTACAGTTCATTCCATTCCCAAAGGGAGAAAATTCTCTCATGGGAGGTGATCATGAACTTAAACGGCATTGAGAATACGACTGCTCTTCTGCGACAACACAACGTAACGTATTCAACAGCAATATCGGATGTGTTTTTTATTATTTTTATTGTGCTTGTTGTCAGACATCTATGCATCAAGTTTGGTTGAAATTGCTCCAGGAATTCCAGAGTTGTGGTGGGATACACACATACAACCTTCCAATCCCCACTTCATCTCTTTAAAGGTAGGTTTTTGTAAAATCATGCTTTACACCCTACACCCTATAAGGAACCTACCCGTAAAATTTCAAGTTTGTGGGCTTCATAGTTTCTAAGATATTCGTGATTAGTCCGCCAGTCAGTAGTATTGCTCTTTTATATGTACTAGATACACAGTAGAGAATAAGGAGGGAATAATATTGTGCATTATATCCGAACGTAAGAATGGGAATTAGAGGTAGACAAATACAATGTTTCAAGAACTAATTATTGTATCGAAATTCGTTCATAGTATTTTGGTGATGCCAGATGGAACATATAGACCAACATGTATTGCTCTGACAAAATGGCAATGGAACTGACGGAGTAATAAATTACTGAAAAATAAAATACACGGTCTACAATTTCTAAGAAATTGTTGAATGAGGAGTTTTTTTTAAGCAGGGTATATTATTCCGCTTCGCTCCTTCTTCATGGCCAACGAAAATAAATTAAATAAATAAAATATGCTCCAAGATGCCAAATGCTCCAAGATTCACAACAAAGACATACTGCTCCCGGCGTATCACACCACGATATTGTGTATGCCATATTTTCACTTAAAGTACCGAAACGTGAACCACGTATAGTATACTCTCGTAATTTTAACAATATTGATGAGACGTTTTTTCAAAGGGCAAACTCCATCCCATGGAATCAAATCTATGATCTTAACAATCTGAATGATACAATATCTTGTCTAAGTCAATTTATAACCCAAGTATTCGATAGCATCTGCCCTCTAAAAGCAATAAAAGTGAAGCGCTCCCCAGCCCCGTGGCTTAACGTTGAAATTCGATTTCTAATGTCCCAAAGAGACGCAGCCTTTCGTACATTCAGATACAACTCTAAAAATAATCCTCCACTCACGGAATATTATTTTGCTCTATCCAAAAAGCTTCGCAATAAATGTACTCAATCTGTCAGAAACGCTAAGAAAAGATACGCTAACTCCGTTCTAAGTACAAGAAGTTCTTCTTCATCCATATGGAATCACCTAAAGAAATTTGGAATAGATAATAATAAATCAACTCATAACTTATATGCTCCTCTAGAAGATCTGAACTCCCATTTTGCTCACAACTCATACGATCAGTTATTAGAAAACAAAGAAACTCTCATTGCAGCGATACGGAAGAACGCTGCTCCAGAGGAACAATTTTATTTCTTGAATGTGACTGTTGATGATGTCTCAAAATCAAATCGAGAGCAACTGGCATTGATAGTATCTCCGCCATGATGATTCATAAAATCCTACCATTTATTATTCATTTTATCATGGACATCTTTAATCAATCAATTAACTCGTGCTTCTTCCCGTCAACATGGAAACAATCCCTGGTCACACCAATACCCAAATGTGCTTTCCCCTCATCTGTAGATGATTTCCGTTCCATCAGCATCTTACCAACACTCTCAAAAGCGTTAGAATATATTGTTCACAGTCAAATCACCGAACATATTTTCAAAACAGATAAACTGGACATGTTTCAGTCTGGATTTCGCCCAGGCCGTAGCACACAATTTGCTCTTACTAAAATTTTTGAAGATATCAAGATGGCCTTAAATGCAGGAGATGTGACTGTACTCATTGTCCTCCACTTCAGCAAAGCGTTTAACACAGTGGACTTTGATATTTTAGAAGCTCAACTATCTGCCTTCTTTTCACTCTCCAAACCGTGCGTCAAATGGCTGAGCTGCCACTTCCGAAGACGCACTCAATGTGTCACTGACAATGAAAAGTTTTGTACCTGGTTGCCTCTGATCAGCGGAGTGCCCCAAGGTGGTATTCTTTCACCTTTACTCTTTTCCTTATTTATCAACGCCCTTCCGAATACCGTACTCTCATCACGGTATCACATCTACGGCGATGACTTCCAATTGTACTCTTCCATCAACTAAGCAACAGTATACATTTACTTAATGAACTTGAAAGAATCCGACTGTGGTCACTAAGCAATAATATATTAATTAACCCCAGAAAATGCCAGGCAATAATATTCGAGAATAAAAAAATCACTTGGTTGGTGTAGATCCATGCTTCATTCAGACCTTTGTATTGATGATGTGAAAATTCCCTTTTCTCCAAACGTAAAAAATCTCGGTATTATAATGGACGAAACACTGTCATGGACAGATCATATCACGTATATTTGCAAAAAAACTTATCATTCTCTGCGCTCTCTCAATCATATTAGACACATACTCACCGAACTCATAAACAAATCCTCACTCAGACATTAGTCCTTCCTCATCTTGACTACAATGACATTATTTACCAAGATATCCCTTCCACTCTCGCAGACAGACTTCAAAAGATTCAGAATACCTGCATTCGCTTTACTTTCGGACTGAAGCGATACGATAACTTGACCGACTACTACATGAAAGCAGGTTGGATGAAACTGTAAGACCGACGAAAATTCCATTCACTCCTTTTTCTTCATAAAATACTTCAGACTAAAACCCCAGCCTATCTCCATTCCTTTTTCCAACTTCTTTCCGATAGACATAATCTAAATACTCGTTCTTCTTCCAAATTAGTTCTTTTAATTCCCAGACACAAAACTCAGAAATTCTCTCGTTCTTTCTCTATCGAGTCGGCCAAACTGTGGAACAACCTTGATAATAATATAAAGAATATTTGAACAAAATACTCGTTCTCCAGTACATTGCAATCTTCTTTACTCTCGGAGTTGCATTAACACAAAAACCACTGTATGAATGGTGATGGATGAATGGGTGAATGAATGAGTTATTCTTTCCTTTCCTATATCTCTTCCTTTTTTTAATTTTTCTTAGTCTATTTTTTATCACATAGTTAATGTCATACATAGTTATTTTACCATGTAAATGTATTCACAAAGAGGTTAAGGGTAAGAGAAGGCATTTGCTTTAAATTCGCCTGCAAATAAAGATGCTTATTATTATTATTATTATTATTAAAATATTAAACTAAATTGATTCATTGCCAGAAAGTTGAACGTTCGATACACTTGAGCAAAAATGTAGATCAGCGTTTCTTAAACAAAATAACCTATTAAAAATGATTGCTACAACTGCATGGAAAGATAGAGTTGAGGTTGATAAGTGGAGGTTAGGAAGTAATTACATGAATGGTCTACGAACAATGAAAGAACGTGGCATGTGAGAGGAGAGGAAGGGAAACAAATCACATAAAGCAAGAAGCACGATTACACTAAGTGAGGAACCTGACCGATAAGACAAGACAGGAGGAGAAACTCGTCCCAACGAAAGGCAAACCAATTTTCGGGTTAATTCCTGTCATCCGAAGAGAGTGTGCGTGTAGGAAGTTGTATTGCTGGCGTTTGGAGCGGCGCAGGGGTGGTGGCGGGGGTGGCGGNGTTTGAGCAGCGAGTGAGGGTGGTCGCGGATGTTGTTGCGCAGCCGTCACGTTGTTCTTCATCTGAATGACTGCTGCTCGATGGCATTCCTCCATTTCTTTGACCTTCCTCAACGACTCTACTACTAACGTCCATTATATATTCAAGATAAATAAATATTTTGGATATTTCTCGTTACAACTTGTTACATCACACAACGACACAAATCATGAGTCGAAACGTTGTGTATTTAAAATGCACAAGATATATCGGCATCATCCACAAAATAGTCGTATATTCTAATTTATTTATTTTCCTCAATGACAACCACTGACACTCGCGCTCCCCGCTTCATGACCCGCCCCGTTCGTTTCAACTTCCATTTCTGCTCTTTCTTATTCGGTTTCGATCTGAAGGTTGCTTTGAGACATCTGGTAGATATTGATACTCCCGCGATGGATTGTGGTCAGGGGAAGATTGGGTAGCGTGAGAGCGCCAGGTAAGCTAAATTAAAAATTGGCAGGGGCTTTAACATCTTAGTTAAGTTGGGTATATA
>NNCF01127021.1:587491-599542 GCA_002313205.1 Laupala kohalensis
CTACAAAATAGAACAAAATGGCAAACCGTATCTAATTCACTATCAGAAAGTGACTTAGTTATTTTGAAAGACTCTCCTGTGCCCTTTGAATGGAAAATAGCTAGGGTTGTTAAGACTTTTCCGGATCAAAACGGGTTAATACGTACGATACAGGTTAAAACCGCAAAGGGAATATATACGCGTGCCGTTCAAATATTTTTTATAGAACAAACTAAGTGTGACTAAAATAATTCTGATTCAGCGAATGATCACTGTTGTATTTGTGAAAACATTTATTAATTTCAAGCTTATATATACAAAATATAATGAGTTATTATGTTTTTTCGAAAACACTGCTAAAGACGACCAGACACATTATTACGGAATAAAATTTATACCGGATGACATGATCACGTTACAATTAAATGTAAGCGTTTAAAAATATTTGTGAAATCTCCAGCAAGTGATAAATAAAACCATGTTTTAATAATCGGCCAGCGGTGCATTATAATTACGCGCATTGTTGCCAATACCGTATTCTGTGAACAAGCTGAACCCACAACTGACAAAACTATACCAGTCAGTGGAGTGATACGCGCGGCAACAATGCGCGAGATTGAAATCCATCGCTGGTCGCTAATTTTTAGCAGTGTTTTCGAAACAAATTAATAACTAATTGTATTTTGAATGTATAAGCTTGAAATCAATAAATGTTGTCACAACAACAGTGATCATTCGCTGAATAAGAATAATTTTTGTCACAGTTTATTTTATACAAAAAATGAAGTCGTCTTATCGACAAAAACCGCAAAAATATCATGCTTTTTGAAACATTTTAGGTCAAAAATAATAATATTCATTAACATAAACAATTTTTTTACACGTTTGTATAAAAAGAACAAAATTATAAATCTAATGGTGGTAATTGTGTTTTTCTGCGATTTTTTGTACTCTTCTCAAAGTGTCGTTATTCGCCATCTCATGCTTTTATTATGGTGCTATATAAGGCGGTTTTTTATTTTTGAAGTGGTATTAAGTGTTCGGTATTAAAAAAATGGTGATATCTCACACCTATGAGTCAAGGGCCAAAGAAAGAGTTAAATTTCATTACACTTTGAACACATTAAACACCATAAAAGTGATCAAGAAAATGAGGTGCACACCATTTCATAATTATTACTATCAGAATGATGATGATGACGATATACATGTCCATGGCTGTCGGAATGTCTCGACAATATACCAAACTACCTTCTTCAGCAAAAGCCGTTGCTTCTTCGGAGTTGAATGTACCTGTTTGACATAGGTCAGGAATGGCAGAGGGATGGATTTACTAATTTGAAAGTGAATTAGTGTCATACCAGTTGGGATATTTGGCCTACGTGCACTGACGTTTCACCTTTCTGAGCGCGGCAAGTCGTGACGTCATGCAATTCAAAAGTTTTATTTTCGTTAAAAGCTAAATACTCGTTTTTATGTTTATATATTCCTTAGGGTCACTTCAATATTTCCCATTGTGTTTGTAGCTTATTACTATACCTTCCGATTTCGATATTCGTAACTAGACAGACGAAAAATCTTTCTGGAATGTTGTCAATGCCTTATGTCCTTCCGTTTCTAATTCACGGCAACTGTCCTCTTCAATAAGGAGAGCCTCGTCCTGCGCCTCTGCAATAATGCTTATCTCACATGTTCCCATAGCTTCTAGTATAACATCTCTTACTATATTCCAGAAAACTTGTCTTGAATGGCAATCTTGAGAATAGTCCTGTGTGACACGACTTATGAGTCTCCCCTCCTATTTCTAACGTCACAAACTGGTCTGTCAGGAATAATTTTAATTTTGAAACAGGTCCTATGGAATCTCTTTATGTCCTAACTGATGTATATCATTTGTCATACTTTTGCAGCGTGAACATTGCGGAGAAATACGCAATCCTTGAGGCGCTGAATTTCATTCAGCTATCTTCAATACGGCGCTACGCAGTGACTCTATTAGTACTCTGTGGTCAGTGTCTTCACTGTACACTTATGACATCCTTACACTGACTATTCAGAATCTAATAAGCCGTCTAGTAGCTCAAAATTTTGAAATTGTCATTTGTTGGGTTCCTGGGCACGTAGTATTATGGGTAACGAAGAAGCTGATGAGGCAGCGAAGTAAGGAACATAGAAGGCAGTCCTTGACATTTCAACCGTTCCCACGTCAGATTCAAATCCATAAGATTGTCTATACTTAAGATATGGCAAGCCGAATGGCAAAATTGCGCCTTCAAGCTGACGAAGGTAAAAGACTGTTAACACCTGGCCATCTTCATCCCGTGCGAAGAGACGTGAAGAAGTGATCCTTACACGTCTTCGTATTGGTCACTGCAATCTTACCCATAGTCATCTCTTACGCGGTGAACCTCCCCTCATCAGTGAGACTTGCAATACAACACACACTGTGGAATACTTTCTTTTGGAATGTCTCAAATATAGTACCAGCCGACGGAGACACAACCTATCCAACAGTTTGGACGTTATGCTTGGGGGAAATGAACCGACTTTGATACGTCTTTTTAGATTCCTTCAGGAATGTGGCCTTAGGCACAGTATCTGATCTTTACTTGTATGTCATAACTTGAATCAATAAATGAATCGGGGCTCCTCCCACAAGTTCTCGGGAGGGTTTTGGTTTGAATCCTTATTTATTTTTTATTTTCTCTAAATTTATATTTTTCTCGTTTTCAGTTTTGGAATGTTTTAGGAAACTATTGTCTCTCTTTTGCTGACTTTTTATGTTTGGATATATGGTATTTCAGGAGGGTTTTTAATGAGTGTGGTCGAGTCATTCGGCGAGTCCCACACGCGGGGAGAGTCATGTTGGTTTTCCTTAGTGCGTAACAGCATTTTCCCTACCTGTACAAAAATGTTAGGGCTCTAATGACCTCGATGTCGGCGAGGTCGTAAAGCCCCAATAAAAAAATCACGCTATCAAAAGCTCTCTCTATATCTATGAAGGCAAGTAGCGTGTATTTTTTGTTCGATGTTTTACTCACCGCATAAGTTCATGTGCAGCCTACTCCGTGCTCCGGCTTTCGACAAAACCTTATTGGTTTATATTCATGTTATTCCGTAATTCCATTTTTAACCTTGTCGCAATTCATTTTGGTCACAACTTCCCCAACACTGGAAGGAGTGTGATCCGTCCACAAGACTTGCTTAATTCTTCATCTCTGTTTCTAGACTTGAGGAATAATCTGAGTCCCACTTTCCAGCATCTAGGAAAATAACCGTATTTATATTGTGTGAATAATCATCTTATAATAACCTGCCACTTGTCGGATCTCATCTGGTGTAACATTTTCAAAACATTATCTTTTATGAGCTTGAACTGCTTCCATAACTGTTTGTATATCTTCATAAGTTAGTCAACTATCTTCATTCACTTCAAAGTAGTCCCTTTGGCATAGTTCTAAGATATTGTCTCCCTTCAATATGTCTTATATAATTTTGTGACCTGTGTCAATCCATCTTGTAGTATAAGCTTGGTATATATTTAGTGCCCTTGAGATTGTCTGACTTTTAATTTTACCACGTCCTATGACATACGGTAGTTCTCATATGTTATTGTCTAAACTTACTACGGAAACTTTTGCCCAGTATTCTCCTTTCTTTTTTCGTATCAATGTTTTATATTCTCTCAAAAATTCCCTATATTGTCTCTGCTCAGTTTCATATTATGTCGATCCTCTTGCCTGTTGTATGTGGACTGACATAATTTATTGAGTTGTTTCTTCTTTTGGGTCATCTCTTTATCCCACAATGGCAACCCCGGGCGATATACACCGGTAATTTATGACTCAGCACGCTTCAATATGTCTTCCTGTAACCTCCTAAACCGTTCATTTATATCCGATTTGTCTGTCATACACAAATATGTAGTGTTACAAACTCTCTCTTCTTATATTCGAGTCCACTTTCCTGTAGTTTAATTTCGTTTCTGTACATATTTCCCTCCTATCTGTCACTGTGATATAGAGTATTATCTTGTGGTCGCTTTTAATGGTGTCGACCATTCACCACATTGTACATATTTCTTCCGTGTACCCTACACGTTATCACATTCACCACATTGTTCCTGTAATTGTAGTAGCTCTTGTCTGGATGGTTAGGTCTATAATAGAAACCCCATTTACTGTTTCATATGTAGGAATTCCATGGATATTGCTAATTTTTAGATACTTTTCTAAAATCAGTCTTTCCAAAACTTTTCCATGTCGATTATCTGTTACGTCTTTCCACAGGTAAGACCGAGAAATCCATTCTTCTCAGAGATATATTTCTTCGCTCCGAAATCGCTCCAAAATTTCTTCCACCATTCTGAAGACAAGGTTCTGCACGTATGCATTAACGAACTTTACCACAAGTTGCCCTTTTGCAATACGTGTTACTTGAATATTTTTATTGTATACTCCCTAAACTCTAAAACATCGATATGAGTGTTGCAAACAATAATTGAAGTCCAACCTCCTGTTTTATGAATGAATTTTATTAGTAGGGGGGTATTTAGTAGTTTCTCAAATTGCATGTATGGTTCTTGTAAGAGACGCATCTATTTCGTTCTCTCGAATGTACTGTAGTAACCCTGCGGTCCCCGACGTACCTCACTCTAAATATTCTGTAATATTTTAACACACACAGTGCATTTGTATTATGTTACATACCCGTGTACATTCATAGCACTCTCTACTCCGAACAGTAAGATTGTGTGGTTCGTTTTTGCGTTTGCATTAACACACATCTGAACTTGAAACTGACATTTTTCGTACTCATTGTCTGCCTCACCACACTTTCCATAAGTTGGCTTTGTCCTGGCAAATTATTCCTTGATGTCCTTAACCTTGACAATAATAACACTTTAAGAGATACACATATTCTTGTACCCTATGAACTTGTAGTCCCATATATGTTTTCCCTCTTTCTACCATTTATTTGTATAATTGCATATCAAATTCAAATGGCGCGATCGCCAATCCTCCTTTACAATTTTTTTGATCACTTTAATGATCTCCTCTCGTATTAATTTTTGTTGCCGGAAGAGTTGTTGAAATTCACTTCCATCTTTTTCCATTGTACATAATAACTTTTAGATTCATCCGTATCAGTGTTTCTTCCTGTAAATCTTCAAATGCGCTTATTATTTATCTCATCTTTCGCAATGCTATGTCAGCTTCCGCACGCGCAGCCGAATCTCACCTCGTTAGATTCCAGGCCTCCATATTCAACACTTCTTTTTCTTTCCTCGTTAAATTTGTGAACCTTTCCCCTATGTTCATTGTTTCATTTTCTCTTTGTCTTCCAATCACATATATGCATTTCCCTTGTTTTGCAGCCCGCAAACATCTGCAAACGTCGCTGCCCTCTCCTCCTGCTGCGCAGGAACAATTGCAGATAATTCTCGCAAGAGTTTTCTCTGCATTTCCTCTATTTTCCTCGCATTATGTTCCATCTGTTCTCGAAGTACCGTCATCTCTTGTAGAATTTCAGTATGTAGCCCACCCCCAGTTCTTTATCAGTAAACTACTAACCCACTTTCAGTCTAAATTCCACGTTTCTCCGTATCATACTCTGTGCTTTGATGAATGTGTCAGACCTTCTGGGAAACGAACCAAACATTTTCTCTCCTTTTCATACATGTAAAATTGAAATATTGAAAATTCCAGAACAAATTTTTTTGTTAATTGATGTTACAAACCTTATATACAGAAATAGATATGTAGTATACGCTACCGACAAAAACATGTCTACTCCATTTCACGCATAAAAATTTTAATATCGAAAAATTAAAAAACCCGCTTCCAGATACACAAGTATACAACAAAATTAAATACCATGACGATAACTCAACTGGTTCGTGACGTATATTTAAAATAGCAAAAGCAAAGACAAATCACATTTTAAATAAAAACTGATGAATATCCATTTTAGTGAACCATTGAAAACAAATGCAATATTCCTTGAAAATTTCAAGTTCTTTAATCTTTGATCAAAGCAGACAGAAAAGTATACGTGGGTCGCTAATTGATGACTACGCACTAAACATTTCCTTACTTATTAAAAATAAAAATGTCAAAAATTCCAGAAATTTTTAAAAATTTAATTCGGCAAATTCTATGAACAAAAATCGACTTGATTACACTACTAGTTCATGGGATTCAGTGAACAATACATGCTGTTAGCGCGAACGATTAAAACATGAAATCATTGGATTCCTGTGATGGATAGCGTGACATAGCACCAAGAGCCATTGGTTATCACGTTGCTGTTGGTTCATAAAGATCATTGTTTCATGATTATTATTACGTACTCCACAGTATCCTATACAATATTGTTCTGTTTTAACTTTCGTTCACCGTCGAACCTCGTTCAATTTTTATTTCTGTTACCAAATTAAAAAGCATTTTATTATGGTAAAAATGAATTTATCAAACAATATTGGAATCGAACTATTTAATTTCGCTCTGTCTCGATTTTAAATTCAATCAACAATTCTTTACTCAACACTCCACCCCCCCTCTGGGGTCACCACTTTCACACCCATACTCGCACAGATATTTATGGACAATTTAGAACACACTGCACTCAATTCCAACTATCCGCTTTTTAACAACTGAATATGCTGGTTCAGATATGTGGATGATATTATTTCACTTCGGACAGGATCACAAGGCAATTAGACCAATTCACTCATTATCTCAATTCCATTCATAGTAATACAATCTCATCGTTGAAATAGAGAACTCCAACACTGCAATAAACGTCTTAGACCTATCCCTAACTCTCGTACAAGACCATCATGAATTTAACATATTTCGGAAACCTACACACACGGACACTCTTATTGACAACAATTCACTCCATCCACCCTCACATAAACAAGCCGCCTTTCTCTCAGTGGTAAACAGACTCTTCTGCGTCCCACTCTCACAAGAAAACTTTCACAAAGAAATAGCAGTCATAAAACACATCATCAGCCACAACGGTTACAATACCGCACTAATAGATGGGTTGATAAAATAGAAGTCCAAAACACTCCTCACTTGTAAATTCATTTCTCTCTCCCCCATCAAAGACAAAAAACACGTAGACATGTTTTCCGTTCGAAGACAATTTCCTCACAATAGCAAACACCTTAAAAAACATGGATTTCTCACAACATTTCATGCTCCAAAAACTCTTCGTAACATTCTTTCCCACGTAAAAGATCCCATCCCTCTAGTATAGTATATGAGATCTTTTGTGAGGGAATATATATATATATATATATATATATNCATGTTTGGAACCACATTACCACACATTCACACATCGCAACCCATCTCAACAAGCACCAACACTAAGGGTTCTAATGACCTTGACGTTGACGAGCCCTAAAACCCATAAGAAGTAAAAAAAGCACCAACACTCCTTCAATCCATCAGACAATTTTAAAATATTAGATATTACTTACTAATTCATTAATTACAGCTAACTATAACCATTAGATTACAGTTAGAAACACTCTACATACATACCATATACAGAAATCCCCATATCATTACCTTAAAGCAGCAGATCCCTCAACTTACCCCTTCTTCGTTTGGTTTTGCCTTGGAGTTTCAGCCCATCCCAAACAGAATAGGAGAGTTCTTTTTATTCCTGAATCCAACATTTATTTCATAATACACTTCTCACACCCAAAACACCCTCCCACCCCCCGTTGAATTAATTGAATCCATTATTTAATCACCAGTCACAAATACTATCATTTACCATATCCGAAGTCCCCCCTTCTCCACCTTTAAACCTTTTTAATCTTTTCGCTTTTGTTAAATGTATTTTACAAAATTTTGATTCTGTACTATTACGTGTACTATTATTTCACAATTGTCGAATTGTGTTTCCGTACAAATTACAAAATACGTGAAAATATGTTTCAATTACCGGTGTAATGCATTCTAAGGCAGAGTGGCGTAGCCTTTTAAAATGCAGAACAGTATTTAAATTCATCACACGCGTACTCAGCATTTTAAACATATGAATAAAGCAAATGATTCATTTCGATAATGTTGAATCTGTAAACGAAGCGTTCTATTTATTTTTGCTCTCTTTTCTTTCGTTGTTTTCGGATCTTCGACATCAACACCAGTCTGACGAAAATTTACGCTATCTATTGACGAATCACTGTAAATGGTCGTACACCCTGTTACATCTATACCACTACTGATCTCTAGTGGATCTAGCAGTAAGCTTGATCGTTACTAGAAGAATTTTGTTTGCTTCGAATCTTCTAGGAAGCAATCTATTTTTTTAATATTTTTTCGCTATATTACATAGACAATTTTCCATTCAATGTAAGCAGTAATCAAGAAGAAATATCTTGCAAAAATGTAAACCAATTCGTCATTTATTTCGATATTACAGGCGATATTTGAATTCACCTTTATTACTATAGTTAATGTGGTCATCTAACTCACACTTTTGGAGTACAACGGAGAAACACGCAAACACAAAACTCACGAGATTAACTGGTTCGATGTGGGAATGGAAGTATTTTGTTGGCGTATGACAATACAACACAGAAACATAGCAACAGCGTGATCGATAACACACTTGCATTCCACAACTTAACAACCCGGAAAAATGTGCAAAAGTCATTACAAATTACTAATGTTATTAGAACCAGGGACTGATACCGGAAGAGAAGTTCAAATACTTGACGCAATTGACAGTTTTCTTTATTCCCCAGACACATAATTTTAGCAATAAATCATCTAATTATCTGTATTTATGTTCCGCTCAAAGACCGAATTCGCTCAATGACCAAAGTTTTTACCCATTGCGACGTGGGGAACACCAAATACCAACAACGCCTTGTGGCATTCTGTCATTACACGAAAATAAATACCCACAACACGTCGCGGGTCAATCACTGATTGAAAAGCTCTTTGGTCTATGTGCAATTCAAAAATACCCATAACAAGATATGGGTAAAACATTGAGTATTTGCTTTTGCGCGAAGAACCAAAAGTTTGAGTAGTGCACGTTGTCCATGTTGTCTCTTTTCACTGCTTTCAGGGGGAAATGTGTTTCATTTCATAAAACTTAATTATGGAACATACAATATTTGTATTTTATAACCTAACAGGATAAAGTTATTTTTTGTTATTATTATATAACATTAGATTTATATATTAGCTGCTTGTAATCGTGAAAACTAAAAGGGTTGCAGACTTCAGGTCTTCCCAAATACACAAATCATACAATTGCGGCAACCATACATACTCATAAAAAGTAATGTTCGAAATCTTACTTGCTTTAATCTTACTTTGCGTCTTTAATTCAAGGATAAGCAATTTAAATATTTAATTGAATTTTTAAACATAAATAAACCATCCGAAAATTATTTTTAAAATTTTCATTCGGAAATGAGACATAGTTAAAATATTTTAATCGAAAGTACTTTTGGGGAGGGAAAAATCTCAGAAATGTATAAATACTTTTTTCATGAGAAGATAGAGTTAACTAAAATATTAACTTTACAATTAAATCGGAATACAGTGTTTGCATGAAAAGGAGGGGATACTGCAGGAAAAGTTTGTTTATTTATTGCCGAACGAAACTCAATACCAATGAAGATAAGACATGTGCCCGCCGTCTACACTTCCACGCGACTAGCATTGGCCTAAGAAGGGGATGAATGTATACCTCGTCATCGGCGCGCCAAAATACTGGAAGGCTGTCACTGCTCTAGGTTTAACCCTCCGACTCCCGCAAGTTTTTTTATAGCACTGACTACCAGAGGGGTCCGTATAGACCCCAAGGTTCCTAAACCTTTGTTATTATTTTTTTCCGATGAAAAATCTTTTGCAAGTAACTAAACCAATTTTCTTGAAAATTAATTTTTAATACGTTTTGCATTTCCTGACACATATTTGATGTTTTTTCATGAAAAAAAATACTTCTCGTCTCGCACATGTCTACTTTTTGTCTTCTTTCCTTGGACGTATCTCACATCTTCCTCTCTTCAGTTATCCTTGATTCTTCTCTCTTCTGTTTTCTTGTAATTTGAATATTTACCAAACTTGGAAAAATTGTGTGAAGAGGTCTCGAAGAGTCAATACGCTACTTGAGGATTTTACCACCACTCGCGCGAATGCAAATTCATGTAATATACGAAAGCTCTGTGCTGGTAATAGCTGTTCGTTGAACAAGAACATTGTGATTAGAAGATGAATAGTGCAGAGATGTTGTTGTAGATATAAAAAATATTCAATTTGTTGCTGAATTTCTTTAAAAAAAGAACACAAGAAAAATTTCATTATTATCTGTGATTTCCTTGCAAATACACTTGTTTTTTTTTCTTCTGCATGAATTATTTATAAATTATAATCATTTAATTATTTATTTATTAATAAATAAAACTTCGTGAACGGGTGTAAATTTGCCGGAGAACTTCCGGGTGTCGTTGAATGAGTTTAGATACTAGAAAATAAATAATGACTATATCCTGCTCACTTAATGGGCACTAGCATCGAATCGTCTGATCGTCGGTGTCTACGCCACCTGCATTATTGCTGTAAATCTTGATGTTACGATCTGCGAAGGCCTGAGCTCCAAGGAGATGGACCAGACTGCTGACGTAAAATATCACATCCTACTAGTTGTCCGTGCGACTGAACCATTAACTCGAAAAGCCAAATCATTTCATTTTCGAAAGTCCTCTATTCATTTATTTCAGTTTTTCATTGTTTGTTTCATGGGAATTTCAACTCACTCATGATAAATCAATTGGCAAAACTGTTCAAGTTGTGAATGTAGTATGAAGTAAGACTTGAACATTTCACCAGATACGTCCCTTTAACATTTATCATAAGACGAAAAAATAATAGAACCGAAAGTCACACCCAATAATAAAGCGTAAGGTTCCTTATGCGCCTAAAATTGAAGATATTCGTAAGAACAGTATGTCGGTGTGCATATATATTCCGTTATCATAAACTCTCACTTCTAAAGTAATTCTGCGAAGACAGGAATATTTTACTGGTGGATATAGTTAGGCTTTCAGTCAACTAAAAAGAATGTACCACAAGCTGGAGATTGTAGTTTCGAAAAAACTGCAGTTCTAAAACATATCACGCAGATAGAGTCAAAGGTTTTCTTGTGTTACTTTACACGATATGAACGTGTCGAAGAATGGTCTGCAACAAGCTAATATCAAAGAACATTTCGTGTAAAGTAACAGCAAAACAGTCCAAACGTAAAACCATATGCTACTCATGAAAAGAAAAAATATTTAATACATTTTGTTCCAGGGGTCCATACGGACCCCATCGGTAGTCGGTGCTATATTTTTGAAACAATAATGCATTATTTCAAAATAAATTTAAAAAACGGTACTGATGTAATAAGGGGAATAAAAGGAACAAAGTCATTGCATATCAAATATTTTCCTTGATAACGATTCCTTATGCATGTCGCGAAAGATGCTCTGGGGCCCGTAAGAACCCCACTGGTAGACAGAGGGTTAAATGGTTTAATAAAAGGGTAACTGCTATTTGCAAAATAATACTAGTGACGTAAGCTCCGATAATTTAGCGGAATAAGTAGTGTTAACGAATACAAATACTATCATTTACTAATATAATACTGAACTCGGAGATACTTCAAAATCACGTTAATAGGAAACGAGCGAGAGAACAGTACATTAGTGCACTGAAGAAGAGATTGATGAGGTGCGCTTCTTGAGAGACGAACTGAGGTTTCGAGGGCGTAGGAGAAAATACAGATGCCAAAATTAGTGAGAACTTTTCATTACTGTCATTGTTGTCAAGATAAGCAGTTTTTGTAGAATATGCCATCTGTCTGGAGTTGCAAACCAAAAATGCACATGTCCACCATAAATAGTTTTTGGCAATACCTAAGAAGCCTCTATTGAAATTTTAGGATAGCATAATTTAATTGTAATGGTTGTACCAAATTCTAAAAGAAAAAACACATTTGCAATAATAAATAAAATTTAGATATATTTAAATTATATATATATAT
>NNCF01127021.1:599923-652906 GCA_002313205.1 Laupala kohalensis
ATATATATATATATATATATATATATATATATACTTGAGCACGGAAAATCCAGATTTTTCCTTTTGTAGAAGTTTTTATTTTTTACTCATTCATATTTTGTAGTGGTCATCAAGAATTTCAAATTTGCATACTCAACAAATTTCGGAAAATATAACAACTTTCCCAAAACACCTGAAACGTGTTTTGGGAAACTTTCTGAGTTTCTTGTGTTTTATTTGAAACCTTTCTGAAAGTTCATATATATTTTTCAAGTTATTTTATGAAGATTATTTTTACCAACCCAAACATTTCGGGTTGAAAACATCTACGTCGATTTTACGAGAACGTGTGGTTTGTTGATTTTTGCGTTATTAACATTTCTCCGAAATCCCTCGAATAGAGCAACGTTGAAATTCGTGATCAGCACACCCGAGAAAGTTAAAAAATCAGAACTCCAAGTCTTTTCAGGTAGACTCTGTTTTGAGCACAGAATGACTGGACTTTTTTATTTCAACATTTCGGGCATGTACCGTATAGCTCAGACGAAATGACAATGGAAACACGTGAGCTGTGGGTCATGTTGCATCATGGGTATCCCTAACCCACTTTGCTTTTGGTTGGTTGGTTGGTTGGGTGTGTACCGTTATGCTCCAAAATTTTTCAGCTGTAAAATACGCAGAGAAGTATTTTTCTGTTTGGAAATTCAATGGGTTTTATTTATAACGAATTATACATAAAAACGAGGAAAAATATCCAATTGGTATCTCCCCAACCTGGTACCAAAACCTACCAATGTAAGTGTGCTCTGCATGTAATATATAAAACGGATCAACATAATTATAATATGGCAGGTAGCAGCACTCGCGGAAGGATATACGAAGAATAAGGATCCTTTTTCTTCGTAAATCCTTCTGCGAATGCTGCTACCTCCACCATCGCCTCCATCTTCACACTTAAACAGATTTTCTTAAAACGGAATCACCGGGTCTAACAAACCTAACATTGCCGACTGTGACCGAACAATTGTTTATAATTGTTCATTATAATTGATATTATAATTGTCATACCGTAACACACTAACATAAACGGTGGCGGAGAGAAGAAAATAGTGCGGAACAATATTTCTTTATAACTATCGTAAATATGAAAAGCGAAGAATGCGGCTTATATTTTCGGAACCTCAATAATATTTGTAGTATTATGACATTAATTATTTTTTCAAACCCTTGTTGGACCAACTTCTTAAGTTTGGCCTATAAAACTACTATGTTATGTCCGTATGCTAAAAGAAAATCATGGTCCCCAGAAATTGTTGAATTAAAAACTAAATTAGCGCACTCCATTAGGAGAAGTGGAACCATTGCTTCGATGAAGAATATTAATTGTACGCGTACCAATGTTTTGAAGCTCGTCGTTGTTATAATAAAGAACTGGTGCATTTAATACAAGGTGACATTATTATATTTTATTTTATTAAAATGTTGATTTTTGAAAAAGGTGGATTGGCATGTGATGGTTAAAGACGATGATGAAAATAGAACTGCGAGTACACGAAAGAAGTTGCATGGATAGGAAAAGAGTATCAGAAAGCATTCATACAGGTCTTGACAGATGAAAAGGAGGAGGAGTTATAAAGAAAATACGAGACTCTGTTGATAGAATGCTGGAGAAGGAGTTATAACAAATTGGAATACGGGATAAAATGATTGCCATGAATTACATACTAATGTTAATTAACGCTAAAATACGTAGATATTGAGAACATACTGCGAAGTTAATGAACAAAAACAGCAAACGGAATAAAAAAGAATTACATATTATCCGAAAATACTGATGAAAAGCTATCTGTAGTATTAAAAGAAAAGACGAAGCAATTGGAATTAATGTGAAGTAGACTGGGTTTTCATACATAATTTGAAATAGACTATGATTTAAATTGAAATATTTGAGGGATCTATCAAATGAATTGTGGAAACTGAGCTAGAAAAATATGATCAAGTCAATTATATGATGCAGAGAGGTGTTTATTATTTATTACATGTCTTTTGACGAGGTTCGGGCCATTTTGCCCGCTCTTCCACCTAAGCATGACTTGGGTGAGGATTTTTGGCGAGATGTTGGATTACCGGGGAACTTATAGTACCGAACCAACATTTGTCTGGAGTATGGGAGGGAAATCCCAGCTGAGAAGCTCATCTAGTTCGTCTGATCTGAGTTTAAACATGCGCTCTGCCGTTCAGCGTATCGAGGTAGCGAAGACACTACCATAAGCCCACAGATGTCGCAAATTATGGGAGAAAATTGCCACGAATGTAATTGCTAATATACCCAAAACATTTACAAAGTGCATGCAAAGGCTAGAAGGTGAGAAGCTACCGCTTTTAAAGGATGAGGATGAGAATATAAGCATTTTCTAGAATCTATAAAAAACTAGGGATGTGTCGAAAAAGTTAAGCAAAGGATGGAGTATAAGACAAACGAAAGGCAAAAGCAAGAAGATACTATGAAGAAGCAAATAGTGAGAAAGATTATCAGAATGTTTAGGGAGGAAAAACGTCAACTCGCATTGAGGAGAAAATAGTTAAAGAAATTCACGTAGTGCGTTGAAAATGCGATTGAAGTTACGCAGAAGTTCGCAGTCAGGGGGAATCATCAAAAGTGATTAGGGGGGAAATAATGGAATTCGCTTGACAAAAAGAGATAAAGTAAACATGCAGTCAGAATTATTAATAAGCGAGAAACAGGGGGTAAGCTTTTCAGTGCACTTCCCTTCAGATTTTGACAAAACTAATGTGAAAAGTATGCCAGAAGATAATGAAGTTAAGTGGTTGAATACGGTGATGAAGAAACAAAATACGGAATATACGTGTTGTTAAGATTTTATGCGTGGTTTTGCAGAGAAAAGTTTTCGAGGAAAGGTAGAAATGTTTCTACTCTCATTACCGGCTACTATGTCGACAGAGAAGCAGTAGGAGAAATAGTGAAACATATATGGTACCAAATAGAAAGCTATTTATGAAATTAATGCAAGGGCGTGATTTAAAATCATCGAACTACGGAAGAGTTGGAACACATTGTTCTACTTGCTACACCACCCTTAATTTCTTCGAGTGAAATTGGTACCTTAAGAACAAAAAATGCCATTTAACTTATATGAGAGAAAATGAAATGTAACAGTGAGTGGAATGGAACACTAATAAGTCTAATTGATTGAACTTTGAGTGAAAATTATCATTCGTATTTTAAAGGAGCTGAGCGATTCCCTTTAAACTTTCTGAGGATTGGATGCTGTTCACTCACTTCGAATGAATTCAGATAGTCGAGCGTTCTAAACAAAACCACGATGCACGTTTCAAGCGTACTCGAATATAAAAGAAAATGTTACTTGTTTTTATTTACTTTCTTTTGTATTCGTGGAAATGGAATAGAACGTTATTTCTATGAATATTAATAATGATGATACTCCACTTATTAGTACACCAGTTGAATTTTAATTATATTCTGCGTGATTTTTATTTGAAATGTTGTAGTTGTAGTTCATCATTTTTTTACAGAATTTGTTGCATATTTCAATTATGGGCACTAAAAGGGATAAATGTTTAATATTTTCTAAAAGGATAATCTCGGAAACAGGACGAAGGAGTAGAATGCCCTCATTGAGCCACACATCAGATGTGGCATTCTTGTATGGGACAACTTATCGAAGACTATACTACAGAGAGTCCTAAAATAACAAATAAAGGCAGTACGAATAATTGCACATCTAAGACCTAAGGATACGTGCCGAGGAGTATTAATTCTCTTTTCTCAGTGGTCTCGCACTACATCTTGGAGGTCACACACCTCAAGAATACGCAGGGTCCAGATAAACATATCAAGGAACATGGGTATTGAAACAGAAACGCGTACCAAAGAGAACAAAGCTATCCAGAGAGAGAAAGACTTCCAACCCATCATCATGTTTCTATGAATAATATGTGGATGTTTGCAGGAGATCGATACTCACTACATTCAGATCTGAAGAACTCAACAAAGACGGAGAGTAAAACCAGCTAATAAAGTGAATGCAGGGCCACCCTTTTTATTCAATAGAAGAGTTTCTGGACTGGAAATCTCTGAGCCTCTTTTGAGCTCTTTTAATGAATCATACTACACTAGTCACCGTTTACACTATTCAACACTCGTTTTGTTCTATAGGACATTAGACGATATTATAATATTACTATCTTCAATTTCGAAGTATCTGATATGAGAGGTTCTAAAGCAATAAGTCGTGATGTACCGCAAGACTTCGTGGTCTCTGCTGATCGGTTCTCATTTTTTTGTTTAATATTATTTCTCATCCCTTTTACGGCATTTGCAGACGAGTCCTGTTTATTTTTGGTTCTGCCGGTATCAGGAACAAATTGCGGACTTCGTAATATACAATGGTTCTGCTAGGAAAATGGTACGATAAAAAAAAACATGATAGTGAACGTTGCTAGAACAATATTTTGTCTTCGATGAAGTTAATTTCAATTTTGAAAAACCTATTAAATACCATGATTCCCAATTCCAGAATCATTCTTCCTGTATTTTGCATTTTCTATTCCTTTCCACTTATCTTAAAATATATCATAATTGAATTATGTTTTATATTAGATGTAATATTTATAAGTAATATATTTTCTCGGCATTAAGTTATCTTAGAAATACGTTCTTATCTGCACAAGCTTTGCTTACCTTAATTTCCCTAATTAAGTAACAATCGTAAAGTCTATTTTCGGAAGGTTGGAGGAAAAACAATGTATGATGTGAATTAAACGTTGCATAATCACCTAATTTTTTATGTTAATGGTAATTTGTTCCAGGAAAATCAATTAAATATGATGTAAAAATATTTGTAGAAGCATGAAAGTATCCTATTGTTGTGCTTTCTCAGGCGGCAATTGACCGAAGGAAAAGCGTGGCAAATGGTGTAGGGAGTCCGCTTTGAAATGCACGTGATCTAGAATGAATGGCTTTCTCTTATTTGGTAGGAAACACGCAACATTTGCGGAATCCATTCCAAGGCACCAAAGCTTCGTATGGGAACATCGCGACTGGTTTCTACACTGGTCTTTGGGCTTACGACGGCTGGAACAACCTAAACTACGTCACTGAGGAGATCAAGAATCCTTCCGTGTAAGTACACCATTTTAATATAAAATATCTCTCCCTTTTTGTTACATTTATATGTAGCATCGACGACCGAGCATGTGACTGCTCTCATTTGCTGTTATCAAGCTTTCTTAGAAAGGCCCACCCGCAGGAGAATGTTATCTCATTACTTTAGTTCATCGTAGTCTTGTAAAACGCTCCAGTCTGCCATGCATTGCTTTCCATTGGATTATGTTTCTTGAAAAATGTTATTGTTCACGTGTATATAAGATTAAATGTGTATGATGTTGGGTAATTCTCGTAATGTCAGATGTTGACAGTGTTTTGTACTCAACGTTACCAGTTAAATCCCCCTCCTTGGTACTGAAATGAAAATTATGGTACGGAACTATGGTATGAAAATTATTTATAATGCAATTATAATAAATTATAAAATTATTATAATTAATATTATTCCATTTGGGTACTTCTCTTAATTATCTCTGGAATGAAGCTCCAAGTTCTAACAATTCATGTTAATGTTTTATAATTGAAATTATGTGCACCAGATCAATTATATTGCTGTTTATTTGCGTATATTGTTTTATTTAAATTTTGAATACAATATTCAGTAAAGATCTTTTCTACTTTGTTTTATCCATCAATGGAAGGACGATTTTCTGGTATCATTCAGTATCCTGAAAAACACCAATTGTGTTTGGAAAGCAGCTGAAGAGGTGATTGTGTGCATTACCCCCACAGGTATGATTATAAAGCTTTGGATTTTACGTCAATTGTTGTTGAAATATCCATCAAGTATGGACATTGGTTAGCTAAACCATGAGTGCCAGTGAGCTATGCAGTTAGAGGGTGGGCCTCTGATAGGACGGCAGAGGCGGGACGTAGGTCATTTTCCAAAGTTCTGTCAGACCGCAATAGCTTTTCATTGTTATTTAATGTATATACAAGTTTGAGACATCAAGGATTCTATTTTAAAATTACACATTTCGAAAATGAATAAATGCCATTGAGTACATTTATTTGAAATACACTGAGTATATTATGAGTATGAATAATTTCCATTAGCTGCAGTTGATATAAGAAATGTGTCTGTTCTACTGAAATGTATTCAGGCATTAATTTCTTCCAATTTAGCTATCAATCAAATGAGTACTTTTTCCTAGCAAAATTTCTTTTCGATAACCGTGTGATTTCCGCCAATGTCTGAGATGTCATTTCTTCTAGCGGTCGAGACGTCGTCCCGGCTCTGCCACGGAGTGTATGCTGTCTCGTGTATGGTGACTCAGTTGTTTCTGTTGGGCGCCTCTCGCCCGAAAGATCTAGCCCGTTACCCTAGCAGGCAGGCAGGGAAGCAAGCAAGTGAAGCAAATGAAGCAAGTGAAGCAAGCAAGTGAATCAAGCAAATCAAGCGAGCGGACAGGCGAACGCGCGTGGGAGCGAGCGGGCCACGATGGGCGCGGAGAGCCGCCCTTCGTCTCCTCGCACCCCGTGCGTCGCCCACTCCTCTCAACCACCACCATCACCAACCACCACCAACACCCCCCACCCCGTTCGAGGGGTCGCAGGTTTGTACGACGCTTCGCCGATCACCCGACGCACGGAGATTGCTTCGCTCCTGGTCAAAGGTCATCACAGCGGATACTGATTCCCGAGATACCAAGAACATCACATTTTGACATTTCTTGTTGTTACTTCCGGACATTCAAACAGCTTACGAAGTCGTATCTGCTGTTCTCACTGTGAAGATGTGAAGATACTACACAAATAATACCTCATGTCAAACGTACCGATACAATTTTCCTAAACATACGGCTTCTGTGGATCGGCTTCTCAAGCGTCTTGTTGGGTCATCAGGTATTTCAAATGCCCAGTACATTACATATGTTTGTAAATACATAATAAGAGTATTCGCAACATTATCATTATTTTTCAACATTCGTTTGTTCATCGAGTGCAAAATTTAACAGTTCCATTGCAACGGTAATAAACACTATTTTCATAAAAATATTTTGTAATTTTTTGGGTGGGTCACTCCCATCCTGTTGCTTCTCAGAGCTGCAAAGTGGACTCATCCGATCCTCACTAGGTGACTGCAAGTTTGTGACAGAGTTCTCAGAACTGGTATATTAGCCTATACAGCTGGTCCTTCGTTAGTAGCAATGGACAAATAGTTCAAGTTTCGCTACTGTTAACTTCCAGTGCAAGGCTACACAATACCAGTTACTAATAAATATAAATCGACCAAATTAAGCAGACTATTTTCTACCCAAAATATTAATTTAATGAAAAAATGTTGGCAACACAACGTTATTAAGATTGCGCATTGCGTCTGCGTGTATAATTTAAATATAAATCTACTGAATAAAGCAGACTATTTTCTGAAAAAAATATTTTGTAACAACGTTTCGATACCGTTTGGCATAATCATCAGGTAAACAATTACAAACCCGCATCAAGGAATATAAAGCTAACATTATAAGCAATAACCATTCAGTAGTTTCCCAGCATCACATCCACTTTAATCATGAAGTTTTGTGGAACGATGTTAAAGTTTTAGACACTGAATAAAATTATTATAAGAGAACAGTGTCTTAAGTATTACATTTTAAATGTAACAAAATACCATAAATCAGTAGATTCATAGAGAAAAACTGCCTCAGGATTATGACATCATTTTTAATATTAAATGCCTCAAATTTGTCACAATAAATATTTTATCCTGTTGATATTATTTTGTGTTGAATTAATTTTAATGTTAACTAACCATTTACACTGTTGCTGTTTCCACGTTGGTCAGTTGTTCAACCTTTTTTGTTAGTTTTGTTTTTCTTTGAACTCTTTAGTATAAGTTCTCTGCCGTTCCCGAGTCCATAACTAACGCCCGGTCCTACGTCATTGTATATTAGATGTAAGCAGCGCTAACACGTTTTGTAATGTACTAGTGCACATGATGGTGACACCGAACGGTGTCGAAACGTTATGTGATTTTGTAATTGAGTTTTCAAAATTTGTTCATTAATTTAACTTTTTTTCAGAAAATAGTCTGCTTTATTCAGTAGATTTATATTTAAATTATACACGCAGACGCAATGCGCAATCTTAAAAACCACTTACTTATGTTAAATAACCCGCAACATATTTCTGTCAGAACAGATCTGGGTTTCATAAGTAATAGCTTGGATCGTAATAATATTCCATAATCCCAACAGTTATAAGATATATAATATACACATGCAAATTGGTTTGCATACAAACATCGTAATTGCGTATTAGAATTGGGTTAATGCGTTTGTTGATATGTTATGTGCTCCCAAGAGGCAGTGTAACACCACCTGGGTGGACATTTATGAACTTACTACATTTCAAATTCATTGGGGTCTTGCACCAAATTATAAAACATAGATAAAATGTAACATTACAATTCCATCCGTGTCCAGAATAAAACCTTTTAAATGATATTTCATGTTAGACAATTGAAATGAGTTGGCGAGTAATACAGTTCACTACACTCAGTCTAAATTCAATATCGCTATTTAGAATAGCTATGAGTCTTAATTTTCTGAAAACGTTCTAGTCGCTCAGATGCCTCCCTCGTGTCTGAGTTTGGATGGCCGAGCAGACTCATGACAGTGGTCCACCCGACAGCTCTCTCCCACTCGCAGCCTCCCAGTCTATTTCGAGGTTCCACTCGCGAAAATAACTTCGCTCTGAAATACAGGTTTCTTTAATAAAATCACGTGAGGGGAGCAGCAGAACTCGTCAACCTGTCGCTTTCAATGCGCTTCCAGGAAGTGAAGACGCGAAGTCTTCGCTAAAGAAACAGGCTATCAGGGTATTTCAGCGCGTTAATAAAGTGATACTTTTTCTAAGAAATCATTAAACATGAGCTTAAAACATATTCCTCTTCGTATGCAGTACTATTAAACTGACGAAAAACTGAATATTCGAGTTTTCACAAGTATTATGAAGGAGTAAGTATATTCCCATCTTTTTTTAAGAAGTGAAGGCATTCATGGGTTTATTTTTCATCACGTAGTATTATTAAGTATTATTGATAGTTATTATCCCTCTGAGTCGTGATTTTTCATAAAATTGTTTGCTTAATATTTTTCCCCTCTATCTTCCCACTTCAGTAGTATTGTGCCCATTATTGCGATGCCTTAAAATATGGGAAGAACACGGCTTCCTCTGACATTTTCATAATCCTCGAATCAGAATAAGTTACCTTCTACGATCATCACTATTCCATATTTAAACTTTTTAGGTTTCAGATCTTACTGAGTCTCCCAATCATATTTATTATAAGGTATATGATATAACTGTTAGTAAAAAAGAAAATTCCCTAAATTAGCGTGACTTCTTTTCAAAGGGATGCATAATTATAAATAATTTAAATTATATTAAGCAAAAATTGCAACACCTCACAAAGTATCTCGCACAATAAGACCCTTTAAAAAATTGGAGTTTAATATTTTTTTAATAAATCGTGAAAATTTGAAGAAAGGAACTAATCTCTCTGAAAGAAGTGTTAATGACGTGATAAACGTAGGGAGAGCAGGTGAGACTTCGTAATTGTCGATACATTTCTCTAAAAATTAACAAGGAATTTCTACAGAATTTTTTAAAGTGTCTTGCGAACACATGTTTCGAAAAATAAAATTGAATATAATGAAAAACGATTTTACATTAGATTGAGGTATTTGCAATATTGTACCACCATGTCCAATGAAGTGATCCTTACCCTCGACGAGCAATCTCCGTGCCCTCGAGGCGGGTGCGTAGACATAGAAGCTGCAACCAGTTCGAAAATGCGAAGCGCAGGTAGGGTAGGAGATACAAGTACGTTTTTGCTTTGACGGCATGCTGAGCGTGGAATCACCGACGAGAAGGGAGTCTGCACCCAAACAATACAATCTTCTAAATTGTTTGCTTTAAGAATTGAATTTCTGAAACTTACTCTGTTGTTAGAAAACGATAATAAACAAAATTTGAAAATAAGGAACTAATATTACTCATGTTTGAACCTTTAATCCCATTTTATAACTAGTAAGTTTCTTGCAAGTTCTTTAATGAAAAGAAACAATTTCATCGTTGGGGAGGGGACTTATTGGAGAAGATTCTCTTGTCACGAGCTTCTGTCATTGCTTTCACTCTCAGCTCGCTTGCGCAGTGTGATATGTGGATTTGTAAAATTCCAATTCACATATTAGTTGTTCTTGTTTCTTTGCTGTTCATTTAGTAGTTTGTTTGCAAATTTACAAATAAACCACCTGGGGTCAGGTTGAAATAGTTCATTTCCTACGACTTGATTGAAAAAAGATATAGTTTTGTCGTATTTAATTTAGTGTCATCAACGTGAATTTAACTTATGCTGTACATATGATAAAAGATAAACTGTCTTCTTGTTTCGTGCATCAAACTCTGATGCATCAAAATGTAACATAGCTTTGATTATATGGTAAATTCTGAGGAATACGACCATTTAAGTTTCGTTTCAATCCATTCACTGGTTTTTGCGAGATGCGATCCAAATAAAGTGTTTGTTGAAGTCTCAAATCGTGGAAGTATGTTATGACTTTGTTTATAAATTTTTGTATATGAATTGTGTTACTTTACAAGATATTAATGGCGATATATGGAAAAATATTTACACAATAATTATAAAATTCACGCTAGCAAAGATGCGAATTCTCTGCTAGTTGAATCCTAAATACCGAATCCTCTGCCTCTCTACCATATATTTACGACACTAAACATCATTTTGAAAACGTTTGAAGAGATTACGTAACTCCGCTATGATATGATACACCTCATTTGGAAAATATATTGTGACTGTTTTAATTATTTTACGTATTAGTTACACAAATAATGTTTCAGGTATCCTTAAGATTCTGAACGGGGGATCTTAATAATGTCCTTATTCCTTATTAATAACCTTATTCCTCAAGACTCGGGCAGGATTTTTAGGACACATTCAGATTTCAATTCGAGGTTAAAGTCACGGATGACTTCGATTGGCCATTGTTTCACTTCGGGTGAGTAAAGTTCGGCCCACCAATATTTCACTTGACTAAGATTTGAACCATAAATGGAAACATTGCATTCTACGCCTATTACATTAGCTCAAGAATTTCATATTAGTCGTAAAAACCGCGCCGAACCATATGTAACTTGCGTTGTTTTGTAAGAAAGTGAAGTTGTAGTAAAGGAGTTGATATGACGACCTGGGCCTGGAGGTGGGCTTCGCGCAGGGCATGCTTTTGCTGACCGCTCTCGCCGTGTGTGCCCACAGGAACCTGCCGCGCTCCATCGGCATCGGCATCCCTCTCGTCACCTTTTGCTACTTTCTCATCAACATCTCGTATCTGGCGGTGATGTCGGCGGCGGAGATGGTGGAGTCCGAAGCAGTCGCTGTGGTGAGTACTTCTCGAGGACGAAAAGGTACTCGCTTAACACACCCAAAGTCTTGCTTCGCTGTGTCCTAGGCGAGGCTCACAGTGAGTCACCTTCGGAGGAACTATTGATCGAGGAGGATTATAAGATAAAAAGATAGTTTAGTTATTCATAATATCTTCAAATTAGTCATTTAGGTTAGACCTACAACATAAATATTTGATTTCCTTCTAATGGCTTTCAATCCATGTCAATGCCTGCCGTTTGGTTATAAATCCATGATTGCGGCACTTTAACTTTCTTTATAGTAGCTATTTCCTTTACAGCATTTCGGCAATCTTTTATTGTTAACCCTTAAAAACATAAGAGTACAATTTTTATGGTACTCGGTAAGTGCTTGATTTTGCTTATCCGTGAAACTTTGTTAAAGCTATAGTGCGGCATGAGTTTCATGTTTTCAGGACTTGTAGACATTATTTTGGTATAAAAAGAACTATACAAGTGCGTAAAAAACAAATACACAAATTTGAACTGGTAAAATAAATAGTAAATCAGCAATGCCGCTCCATAGCAGTACTGAACATTTCACCAAATCACGTAATTCTAGCAGAGGTTCAAATCATAAGTTAGCTGTGCGTGAACAGAGACAAACTCTACCGCACAAACTCACTATAACACCGCAACATCAATCACTTACACTGTAATCACTCAACTATGGAGTGGATTCAGCTGTATGAGACACGTCGACATTAGACACGTGAAACATATGTGCAGCTTACCATAACTGGGTGACCTGAGAACAGACACGCCAACCATGAAATGCTAGTCGTCGACCTGAGGGTCTATTTTGTAACTTTTCTTTCTTTCCCGAGCGAGACGGACAAAACTGAATCTGTCGCAAAGTATTCCGTGTGGGTGGCTGGGAGCTACCCTGAATGCCATCCGGTAGCGCCTTCGTCCGGACTCCGCGATGTTACCGCCATCCACCAATCAGGGAGACACGACCATTGTCAACTATTGCATGTGGTAGAACGAACCCACACGCCAACAGGTCGCCGATCGAATTTTCTCTTGTAAAATCTAAGCTATTCGTCCAAAATTTACGATTTAAAGAAACTTTTATCTTTGTTAACTGGACAAAACAAAGAACATTGATGATTAATTTTTCCTGTAACGTGTACCTTCAGACTCTGAACTCGTTAATGACCATGTTACACACATTCAAGTTTTCCATCTGCGACCGAACTCACTTCTATCTCTAGCCCACGATGAATGAAGGTCCAGATCATGGTTGATTTCATCTGGATTGGCCCTCTACGTCAATGCAGAGTGAGTAACTTATGAGTGTCTTTGTCCTGATTCATCAACGTAGAGAGAAAACTATTTTTGATGTGAACTTGAAATTTGACATGTTACTTTGATATAGGACAGGCTTACTATGAAAGGGTTTTTTTGATGTTCCGATTTTAAAGAGGTCAATTGGCATGAAATGTGTATTTTAGAATTTTCCTTATATGATACATGCCGGCCCATCGCTGCTTCACTCTGGTGTTATTGTTATTATTGTTTAAAATTTAGGGAAGACAATAATACGTTTTCATAAAACATAACCGAAAACATAAAACCAATAAGGAACTATCATTATCTTAATTGTTTTCGTGAACTATATCTATAATTAGAGATAAACACACTCAACCGTAATTATCCATATTAAAATAATAATTTAAAAAATCTCTTTTCTTAGCGGGTATGCACTATTAAAATACAACATCCCGTCGAAATTTCAAGTTCCCGTCTCTTATAGTATATTACAGTTTCTTTCTCCGCGTTGATGAATGAGCGAGAGACTGACTCGTTGATCTACGCATAGTATGGGACATTTTGAATTTTCGCTATTTTTACTAATCGTATCTCACGGACGGATTGAAATATCATCTTGGTTTTTGTATGTTAACATTGCTCATTTAAATAGCAATTTTTTTTCTTCGATTTTTTAATGGGTGCAAAGATTAAGAAATATTTTCATGTTTTTATCATTCGCTCTAACGGCATGATATGTTGTTTTTGCTATATATCAGGAACTAATAGAGTTTTCAACTCATTTTTTATACAAATATTGCTAAATTAAATATATAAAGACTTATTAATAAAATTAGAAAGAAAGTTATAGTCAACCGAAAAATATTTATGTTCCAAGGAAAATAAAATTATAGACAATCAAATATTAATATCTGTTCTTTGTTCACTAACAGTCACTCATTATCAATGATAATATCATTATCAATAATATCAAAAGGATTTCCCGAAATTCTGAACTTAAAGGGGTTGTACACAAACATAAACACACCAACACCTTTGCCCTGGGTCCATACAGCCAACACCTGTTGTGTCTCTCTGCTAACAATTAACCAACAGGATTAAAGAAGAATAAAAAAAATACAGCGAAGGTAAAACTATGTTTGGATGTTACAAAATAATACTGTTCCATTGTCAAGATGACTTTTTTATTGGTTACATTAATAATACATTGAATTGCTAAATAAGATGCACGATATTCAATAATGCAATAGTTATTCGTTGTTTCAGCATGGAAAAATGACTATTTATAAAGATACAAAACTTATTTCACTTTTTCTCCTGCTCTCAGTTCCTAGCAGTGCAGATACCAGTTGATATCCTCTCGTTCAACTGTCTGCGGAGTCACGGCGTGTGAGTCGATTGACGCACAAGTAGCTCTCTCTGTCAGAGAAACTGGGAACTTAATCTTTTCAACTGTTTGTGACAGAAGCTGCCGTCTCTCTCGGTGCAAAGCTGAGGCAGACTAAATCCGAATATAAATAATATATATTTTAAGCGTCAATCTCAATTCGAAGCTACTGCGCAGGTGCGAGGAGACACCTGTAGACAACAGGTGACCGTTGCATACGCGCTTTGTTACCTCCCTACCTGGACATTTGAAAACGTTATCTTGTTTGTTTTTCGAAACAGGGATGATAAATGTGGACGTTTTTCTTTTTTATACTTTTGTTATTTTCACTATATTTCACGAATTAATTGATTTTTCCTCTCGGTTTTTCCTTGTAAACTTTCTACTTCTTATATCCTGAAACGATTTTCCAGGTGTTTTGATATTTGAATGTTTATAGCTGCAAAGGAGCAGTCATGTTTTGAGGAGTTTGTCGTTAGCGATAACAACTCGGTATACTACTTTTGCTATATTTCACGAACTGTTTGAGATGATATCGGCTTTTGTTTGTAAGGATTGTTAAATCAAATATCTAACGAACACTTTCTGGAATTTTCGACTTTTCACTTTTCTTTAGGTTGAAAGAAATGAAAATAATTGTGCTGAATGCCTGACTTTATTCATCAGAGCAGAGAGAAAGATGTTTAAGATAGGATCTTAAAATTTTGATGCAACGTTGCTTATGTAGTGTAGAGGCTTGCTAGATAGAATATTTTGAAATACCAGAGCGGTGATTTAGAGTGATATTTTTTCAATTTTTTGTGAATCTTACGCGATACTTGAGGTATCATAACGAGTTTTGTATGTAAACAAGCTTTTTTTGTCTACAATCGCTATTTACGAAGAGTAAACCATATCTTAACAACAAAAACTCTCGTGTGAAGCCGGACAAGGGCGACTATTTCTTTTATTATTAGTATGTTCCTGCGATGCAACACGACGAGTTTGCATTATTTAGAATGTGAAATACATTCTCTGGTATCAATGATACTCAATGCTCTATAGAAAATACCAGTAAGATATTGTTGTGTAGTAAGCGAGAAAAAATATCCCTTTATTCAGAAGTCGCTTTTGACGAAATTATCTACGAAACATTAATAAGTATATCAATAGAAGTTGGCACTTCATGGAGAGTTTTTGTCCTTTATTGAGTGTTAGTATATTCATAATTTATGAATTTATAAAGAACATGCGAGATGGTTGAAGTTAGTGTTTCTTTGTAATATCTGAAAAAATTTCATACATGAATTGTATACATTGAAAAAAGTACAAATATAGTCCTTGAAGGAAATAAAACGGATACTTTTTATGATCGCTCCAGGGCATTTTTCTTCAGCGGTAGAGCATAGACAGAAGAGGGGGTATTAGAGTCTACGAATTCTGATTTTTTAAATCCCTTTTCAGGCATTTAAAACGTATACATCGAAGAAGAAACAGAAATTGATATGTAGATATTTGCATTAACATATACAAACCTAAACCGAGTAAATAACTTGGTAAAATCTAGTATATATAAAGCTGATCTCTGACTGACTGTCGTAAATTATGTAACATTCTGCGGCGTCAGAGAAATATCGAAAACAGAACTGAATCTCAAACATTCTACACTATTTTGGATTTTCAAGAATATTTTTTGTAGAAATCTGGAAAAAGTCACATTTTGCAAACTTTCTCATTTTTTTGGTAGATCTATAACTATCAGTAATATAGTGTTCCGATTAAATTCAGATTAATATCCTGAAATAATCTGTATACTTCATTTGAAACATTTTCACAGTAATGATGAATATTTTGGGAGAAATATAATTCCGAATACAATATTGCTTTTCTCGGTGCGATCGAATAAATCCGACAAATCTCATAATTGTATTTTCCGTGGTATCATTTTATTCATAATAATTTGCTGGGTTTGAATTCTTACTTGCCCCTAATAAGAGTTTCGCGATGACTTTTTAAAAATTGAGAACTTATTCGCTCTTTCAGTTTCACAAAAAGGCCATTTTTTCTAGAGTTTACTTCAATAACGTTAGCCATGGGTTTTCCCTGCTCATGAAAAAACAAACGTTCGTAAGTTAAGACAAGATGTAAAGGTGAAACTTAGGTGACAAGTTGTAATTCTTTTCTTGGATTACTGTCTCAGTTTTTCTTTTTTTAAATTTAATGAGAAAAGTAATAATAGTTATTGGCCACATGAGAACATTGTGAAGTTTTATTCGTTGAATTAACTTGTATTATTCATGGTACTTATATATAGTTAGAACAAGCTGCGCAGTTAAATGTAATCTGTTTCAACATTAAACCACATGACTTAAGGCAAGAAGTATCGCGTTAGAGGAGATTGCTGTAAACGCGTGCACTATCTGCTAGTTCGAAGGGTAATATAATGCAATAGATAAGAGTAGTGGCGGATCTGGACCGGAGGGTTGACTGGGGAGTATTTCTGTTTAAAAATTATGGTTTTACAACTCATATTTTATAAGTATTACCTTTAAATAAAATGCATCAAATTAACAATCTGATGTTATTAATAACAATACAAATTATTTATTAAAGTTATTAATATGGCATTAATAATTTCATTAATTTGGTATTATTCATTTTATTAATCTAGTATTATTAAAAACAAATATAACTAATAACAATTATTAATCTGGTAACACTTGTACAAAATATGTCATTTATCAACTTCAATTTTATCTGTTAAGAGTTTAGGTCCAATGGAGGGGGGGGGCTGTAGCCCCCATCCCCCCCACACACACACACACACAGATTCGCCACTGGATAGACAAACACGAAATGAAGAGTCAAGTGATGAAAAAATTGCTTGTGGCTTGGCAGATACAGTGGAATAATACTGAAAAAGTACGAAGTACTAATAAATTTATCAAAAAGTGGATTTTAGGAGTAAGAAAGGAAACCGTTCAAATCAAGTCCCGCGGTACTTCAATATTTAAGTAATCATGTAAATGTAGATAAATATTTGTAACGAATAGGGAAAAGAGAAGAGACAACTTGTCTGTGCGGAGGAAGTGGCGAAAACAATGAACATGTTTTATGAGTTTGCAAGCTGCATGTGCAGAGAGGGTAAAATATCTTAAACAAATATTGGGAGATGACACGAGGTCATGCGCAGTTTATGATTGATTTTTTTACCATTTTATTAGTAGTTTCTAATAAATGTTTTATTAAATTCGAGCAGTCTTCAAGTGAATCGTGATTTTTTCAGACTTTCGGCAACCGTATCTTGGGAGTGATGGCCTGGCTGATGCCGCTATCTGTGACTGTATCCACCTTCGGTTCCGCAAATGGAACACTCTTTGCCGCAGGAAGGTAAGGAAAGTGATTAGTGGAATCTTCATTCTCTTATAGCTTTACTTCATTCCCAATTACCACTTCGTAGGGATTGAAGGAGCCAAGGGATTGCTCTCAAGAGATTAAAAGTAATTTCAATCTTAATGTGAAAAATAAAGTTTATTGAACAACCTTAAAAATGGATTATTCACAAAGGACTCTTGTTTAAATTTAATGAAAATTCAAAATGATCCGTAAATTTCATCATTTTTCTCTATTTTGGTATTATTGGTTAGGGATCATTCATAAATTACGTCACGGTCTTCGGGGGAGAGGAGGTGGGGTAGGCGGAACGTGACGAATCGTTATGAGGGGGGGGGGNGTACGGCGTTACATTTGGTATCAGAAATTTTTGAAATTATCTCAATTAAGGCAAATTTTCCTACAATGAAAATTACTGTCAAATTCAGACTATTTAAATTTGTGCAACACGCATAGTACCAAATGGGTGTTTTACCCTGGAGGGGGGGGGGAAATTGTTTCAAAAAACGTTACTGTACAAAAACCTTGAGCCATGTTCAAAATTAATTTTTAAGTTAGTAATATATGGTTAATAATACGTTTTTGTTCGAATATTTGAGATTCAGAATGATAATTCTGGGGCATGCAGACGACCTCCGTTTAATTACTTACAGGTTGTGCACAGCACCAAATAAATTAACATTCACAATTCGCAGTGGAGCGAGATTACAAAAACTAACATGTTTATGCTAGATAATCGTATCGTAACATACTATCATTGTAAAAAATTGAAACAATAGATTTTATTTATTTGTTAAATTTTTAGCGCTTAAACCTCCGCAGTAATCTTCCGCATGAAAATTTCCGTACACAAACTCCTGCATTCGTTCCGGTCGGAAATTCTTTCTGTCCGTAACGGAATCGGACGTGTGTGGTATGCTCATTTATTGGCATGACTTCCGACTCATTCAGTTGTCCAATTCGGAATCCTTATTCGGTTTCCTCATTCGTAAATCGAACTTGTGTGGCCGGTCTAATGCCTAATGCACAGATGGCCTGACGTGTGAACTATATGTGCAATTCTTCGTACTTAAATCAATGTAGTGTAAATAAATCTCCTTCATATGAAATATTTCTCATATTTCTAAAATATTGATTCAGAAACGTATCTTACTATCCAGACTCCATAAGGTTGAAATTTGGAATAACTGAAAGTGTAAAATAAAATGTGTACGGTACAGTAAGACTTTATTGTTACATTATATTAATTGGAACGGGAAATTGTGTAACTTGGCAACACATCGCAATTCAAAAAGAGCAAGTGACATCCTAATAATATTAATGATAAAATCATTAAGTCACTCTTATACTCTATCATGTCACTATGCAAACGAAAATTGTGCCTCTTTTGATGATTCTCCATTTTTCTCAGATTGTGTTTTGCGGCCAGTCGAGAAGGTCATCTACTGGATATCCTGAGTTATGTTCATGTACGCCGCTACACACCCGCTCCGGGTCTCATCTTCCATGTAAAGTATCAGTTCACAGACAGAAATGTGTGCATTAATTATTTGAAGTGTGATGATCAGGGTTAGGATTTTTTGTGCAAATGTTTGTGTAAGAAAAAAAGGAGGTAAAAGATGCTAAAACAAGGGAAAAAGTTCTGTTTTACTCAACTAATTTTAAGAAATAATCTTCACATCAAGTCATCACCCATTAGAAGAAGTAAAGAAAAGGAAGCTGTTCTACTTCAAGACATTAAGTATCTGTTAATCATAAAAATGTTTATATAAGGAGATAGAAAGGCTTTGTAAATGCTAAAGCTTCGTAAGACATCCTCAGAAATGTCAGGCCAACTTCATATTCCCTTCGTCATGCACTTGTATAGAAACAAGTATACATTCACGAACAGACTACTAATTCCAGTGATGAAAGATATAATGAAATTCATTGTGACATTTCCATTGTTGCGGTTATTTATGACGGTAAAGTGAGAAAAAGAGGATTTGCCTTACACTCAATTTCTTTCCATTGTTGCAGATGTGCTTTCAGTCCCGCGTTTACTGAAAGTATTTGAGCTACTGTTCTCATGCTTACTCCAAGCTGAAGTAACATTAGCTGAGGTAACTTTAATATTTGATATTGATTCGGAGGTATTTATAAATGAAATGAAACTCATACGTTTTATCTCGTAAAATGATAATATGCGCTCCAGAAGATACTGAAAAGCTACAGTAAAAGGAAAAAACACGGGATTATGAGCACGATTTGAGGGAAAAGGGGATAAGGGTCCCAAAAAAGGTGCTTGAAAATTCTTCCTATCTCATCTAGAGACACACTTTCACTCAGTGATATCTTTGCGATAGTCCTTAATTTACACTACGAAAAGAGGTGTGCACCGAAAAATCCTAACCCAGGGATGAGACTGATCTTGATTAAAAGTTTATTTACCTATCTTCAAGTTTGTTTTATTGAAAGAAAACTCTCACGATCTACTAATAAAGAATTCTTTCTGCAAATATTGGAAGATAGTGTACATTGTCCAAAACTGGAACTAAAATATTTGTATCTTCCTCAAACACAGAAAATTGATGATATTTAATAATAATAATAATAATAATAATAAATTTATTGTCAAAAAACAGTACAAACTGCGTATGACCACCTGGAGGACAATAAACTAATTTACACTCCGGAAGCAAGCAAGGGACCATCCCATCAATTCCGATCAAGGGCCCTAAGGCACAGGCGGATTCAAAAATTTCAGCAAAAGTTCCTAGATAAGATAAAAAGTTAGCTGCGAGTTATAATACTAATAGAATGTCAATATGTTTGTAATTTTAAGCAAAAAATTACATGTAAGTTATTATCGAACTATAGATTATTCTGAGTATAGTGCTTAAAAATTGAAATAACACTAAATTCACGATTTATTGTTACAATAGACCCGCCCCTAGACAAAGCCTAGAGAACCTGTATGATAAATCCGCCTCTACCGGAAGGAAAAACGGAGAAAAACCCGGGCCAGGATGGGGCTACAGAACTTATGTATACAACCGTGCCAAAGTTGAGTAAACATAAAACTAAATTAATATGAGCCATACGGCAACACAACCATGCAAGAAAATAGTTTTTGAAATTGTTATAAGTAGTTTAAAAAGTACAACAGCAATGGCGTGATAAAGTACAAGACGAATTTAACTTTTGTTAAACTCAATAAATTCTTTTACAGTGTAGAAGCACTGGTGCAGGAGGTAGTTTTTAACCGCGGATTTGAAGATATTCAATTTCATAATATCTTTTATATTCTTGGGCAGGGAATTATATAGAACGATTCCCGAATGGTATGGTCCCTTTTGGCAAAGAGTGGTTGACACTCTAGGGCGATGAATATTACTACTATTGCGTGTATAGTGTTCGTGAACGAGACTGTTTCGTATAAAGCAAGGGTGGTGCTTCAGTAATTCGGACTTAACAAACACGACTGTTTTATAAATATAAATGCAGGGAAGAGTTAAGATATTTAATTCCTTGAATAAAGCTTTACAAGAGTTTCGGGGAAGAGATTTACAAATTATCCGAACTACCCTCTTCTGAATTCTGAAAGTTTGAATACTCTGACCGGAATTACCCCAGAAGGTAATGCCGTAACGTAAATGGGAGTAAACGTTTGCAAAATATACGCAACGGGAAATACGTGGACNGGTTCGCAAAATATACGCAACGGGAAATACGTGGACTAACTACGTTAACTAAGATTCGGAATGCGTAACACAATTGCTTAATTGGGAATTAAGATTGTCAACGTGACAATTCCATTTGAGGTTGTCTTGAATATGGAGACCCTAGAATTTTGTATTTGTAACAGTTTTTAATTGTGTTCCGTTTAAAGAAAGAGAAACCTGGGGTAAAGATTTTGTGATACTATTGTGAAATGACATAGACACTGTTTTGTCAGTGTTTACAATGAGACGATTTGCATGGAACCAAGTCGAAAGGTTAGACAAAACTTTTTGAGCATTGGCGTGTTTACATAGTAAATTAGTGTCATCAGCAAAAAGAACCATTTTGCAATCTGATGTGGATGATGACATGTCGTTCACATACAATAAAAAGAGTATAGGGCCGAGAATTGATCCTTGGGGTACTCCGCAAGTAAGTGGCTTTGTTTCTGAAAGACAACGCTCAAGTACTTTATTTTTGGTGTAGGATATTTCGACCTGTTGATATCTATCTTTTAAATAAGAAGTTAGCCATTGATGTGGAAGTCCACGAATGCCTAAAGAATGCAATTTGGTAAGGAGAATTCCGTGATCGATGACATCGAATGCTTTGGATAAGTCAAGAAAAACACCCTGAGGATTTTCTCCACGGTCTAGAGATGTGGTAACATCGTTTAAGAAGGAAAATATGGCGCTTGTAGTGGAAAAGGATTTCCTAAAACCGTGTTGATCGTCAGAGAGAATGTTATATTTTGATAAAAAATCTAGAAGACGCTTATAGAACAATTTTTCTAGGATTTTTGAGAAAGTGGGTAGTAGAGATATTGGTCGGTAATTTCCAATATTAAGTTTGTTTCCTTTCTTGTGTAAAGGTTTCACTTTAGCTCTCTTAAATATATTGGGAAACACCCCTTCCGATAAAGAACTATTAAAAATATTTATGAATATAGCATGGGACGAAAATTTATCAATAAACTCAGTTATATCATCTACGCCTGTTGAAAATTTGTTTTTTAATGAGCTGATGATTCTCATGGCTTCACTGGCGTTAGTTTCGGAAGTGAACATAGAATTGGGTATGTGGGTGGTAATANATTGGGTGGATATAATTGGAGGACATTGATTTGGATATATTAAGTTCGTTATTTTACCAACTTCTGAGAAGTGAGAATTATACAAATTTGCGATGTCCTGAGGATTTGTACGATTTTGCCATCGTTTAGTAAAGAAACATTTTCTTCGGCGATTTTCAGAAGTTGACGTGTAATTGTTAACAATATTCCACATGGCTTTCATCCGGTTGTTCGATTTTAGTATATGCCTGTCGTTTTCCATAACTTTAGCTGCATAGACTACTTTTCGGAGAATAGTCTTATATTTACGAAAATAATTATGGAATTCGGGTGGTTGGTTATAGCGTTTTTAAAGATAATATAAACGGCGTTTGTTTTTTGAAGAAATCCTTATCCCTCGTGTGATACGGCATTTACCTTATTTTCTTCATCTGCGTTCCTTTATTTTCTGCGAATTCAACTTTTCATCATTCCTATCAATCAATCCAAATTCATCATTCTCATATGTTAACGTTTCTGACTTCAAGTAAATGAAATTTGCTAATTTTATAATTTATTATGCCCGAAATGTACCAAAACTTAATTCACTTGTTTGAAAACGTTATCAATTCCCAATCGGTGACATAGGCATTCATAACCATTGGGAATAATTTTCTCACCATTTGAATAAATATATGAGAATGCCATATTTACCGTCCTGGTCCGGGGTTTCATCCGGGTAGTTGCGGATTTTTCTTGAGAGGGAAAGTCATTAATACTTTTGTTTTATTAATCTCGAATTTTTACTGCACCATTATCTACAATGTATTTTCAATAATAAATGGATAACAGTAGGTGTTTATTAAATAATTTCTTTTGTAAATATTAAATCCGCTACTGCCCATGGGCCCTTGATCGGAATTGATGGGATAGTCCCTTTCTTGTTTCCGGAGAGTAACTTAGTTCATTGCCCCCCCCCACGTGGTCATACGCAGTTTTCAACTGCTTTTTTGACAATAAAGTTTATTATTTTGTCAATAAAGTTTTTATTATTTTCCTGAAATAGGTGTCTCATTTACAATTACTTTTCTAGTTTTGAAGGTATTTGTTTCATAATTTGTAATGTTTTTCTACTTCTTTACAGTCATTGATAGCGGTCGCAATGGTGTTGTCTGGAACAATTGACTCGTTGATTGATTTCTTCAGCTTCACGGCGTGGATCTTTTACGGTGGTTCAATGCTCGCGTTACTAGTGATGCGAAAGACAAAACCACATGCTCCGCGTCCTTACAAGGTAAAGCTATTTATATAATATTAACCTTTACAACACACATTCCATTACAAGAAGTGAGATCTATATGATAATACCTATAAACAGTAATTGCAATTTTTACCAGTGTATTTTTACAAACTATTTCATCAAATTATTTCACGTTTGTCACTTTTTTGTCTTCCATTTATTAATGCAAAATACAGTATTTTTTCGCTATCCACTAGGGACCTAGGGGCGGCAGTAGTGTTAATTCTATTACTCTTTATCTCGTATTTTGAATGACTTTAATTGTTGCAATGTTTTTGTAATATTTTTGGAATTATTTTAAAAATTTTGTAACAGTACTTATGTGTTACATAAATCTTTTGTAACAATCAAGTTGAACTCTAGCGACTAATTCTCACAAAGAGTCAGAGAAGGAAAAATACACTAAGGCAAAATTAATCTCTCCATAACTACTGTGTTTTTTATTCGTTGAAATTCTTTTTACAGTTCAAATAACAAAAAGCAATTCATTTGATGTCAATAGAAGTGAACAGCAACTTTTATTCAAAAATGTTAGTCCCATCACTTGACTATTTCTGTACTGTCAACCCCTTCTCACTCAGTATCTGCGTGGAGAAAAATCGATTATTCATATAACTTTCATATAATAACACGTAAAATCGTGCTGCAAAACATTGTGAAAGACAACACTTCCACGCAAAAATCTAGCGTTTTAAATTTAGCTATTCCCAAGACCGCCATATGTCCTCCATTATGCGTGGAATTGTTCCCAGCCATTTCTCTGTATCCGGTTTCTTTAAGGAAAAACGCTCGTTTGGCTAAAGTTATCAAAGAACAGGACACCCACACGTAAAAACTCACAGAGCGGGTCACAGTAATTATTATCGGCGGGCAAAACGATTTAATTTTGGGTGGTCAATTCAACCCTAGTGAGCATATGCAAAAACCCAAACAGGTCTCCCAACGCACTAACACCGTACTTTCTAGCTCGCCTTCAAGCTACAACATGCCACACTTGAACAACGAAATTAACAAGGCAAACATCGCTCTAAGACAGCACCTGGCAGACACAAACATCACATTTGTTGATTTGCAATCCCATCTTTCTGCCAAGGACTTGACCCGGCACGGCCTTCATCTGAGATCGTCTGGAAAACAACGCTTCACTTCTCTCTTAGCTACATACCTTATCTCAACTCCTCCACCTACATCAAATCCACCACACACCCCTATTGGTACCTCGTCACTTTCTACATCTCTCCCCACTCCCATCTCTTCTCCTGTCCTTGACCTGTCTCCGCCTCTTATCGGATTCACCGGCTCCAATCCCGACTCCTTCCGGCCCCAAACACGATTATAACTTGTGGTCGAGAGTTCGAAGTGTTGCTCGAAGATAACAACCAATCCTCAACCTCAACCATCTGAATTCAATTACATCCCTCGAGAAAATAAAAATAAATATCTTATATAATAATGTTCAGTCGCTTTCCGACAAAGTAATAGATATCGAAATTCTTTTACTAGACTATTCATTTGAATTGTTATGTCTAACACAGCATTTGCTTTCTGATAATGACATAAAAAGTACTTTTATTCCAAATTATTTTTTAATTAGTTTTTACTGTCGACAAAATTTCAAAGGTAATCAGGGCGGTATGTTCACATGTATGTAGATTAGAAATGACATTTTATCCTCCCCACTATTAGGTTGTGAGAAATTCTGCTCGGATGATATTTTCGGACTCTCTGCAGTTCATTTGACCGATAAAGGCATTGTAGTTTTATGTATTTACAGAACTGCTCAATCAGATCTTGAAATATGTTTTTCTGAATTTCGAAATCGTATTAAAACATCTAACACAGAAATATACGAAATCTATTGTTATCTGTGGCTATGTCAATATCGATTTCCACAGTGAATCGGATTCCGCACACAATCCCAAGAATCGGTTCAATAATCTAATCAGTTTCTTCAATCTTGTTACTACGATAATCGACCTAACTCGAGGGCTCTAATGACCTCGATATCGGTGAAACGAAAAGTCCCAATAAAAAAAATCGATCTCACTCGCGTCTCTGGTTCATCCCAAAAATTGCTGGACCAGATAATTGTATACTTCTCAAGTATTTAAACACTTTGCCAAAATATTAACTATTGAAGATAAATTAAAACCACGAAATATCCTCTACAAGACTACTAAACAGTTTAACCAAAAAAATTAACAATTTTTAAAAATCTTTTACATAAGGAAACGTGGGATGACGTGTACAAATGTGAAAGCACCAACGATAAATTCAATGTATTTTTTTTTCAATATTCTTGAACTATTACAACTCCTGCTGTTCTATAAAACACAAGTTAGTTAAAGTTAAAAATCACAATCGATGGATAACTCAAGGGATTAGAATTTCTTCCCAAAACAAACGTCATTTATATTATCTTTCAAAACATAATAACCAACCACCTGAACTTGATGATTATTTCCGTAAATATAAATCCATTCTGAGAAAAATGATCTATGCAGCTAAAGTAATGGAAAATAACAGATAATAGAATCGAACAATCGGACTATATCTGTGTGGAATATAATAAAGAATTACACATCCCCTTCGGAAAATCGCCAAGAAAACATTGCCCTACTAGACGACGGCACAATTGTTTCAAATCCAAAGGACATCGCAAATTTGTTTAATTCTTATTATCAAAAGTAGGTAAAATATCGAAATCAGTAACTCAAAACAAATGTCTACCAAATACATCCACACACGTACTGAATTCTATGTTCACTTCCGAGACTAACTCTGGTGAAGTTATGAGTGTCATGGGTTCTTAAAAAATAAGTATTCAGCAGGAATAGATGATATACCTGAATTTGTAGTAAAATCTTCATCTCACATTATATTAAATCCTCTCACTCATATTTTCAATATCTCCTATCAGAAAGTGTGTTTCCTGACGTATTTGATAAAGCGAAAGTGAAACCATTACATAAAAAAGAAAATAAACGTGATGTTGGAAACTATCGACCCATATTTCTATTGCCAACTTTCTCAAAAATCCTGGAAAAACTCTTCTATAAGAGACTTTTAGACATCTTATCGCATAATAATATACTCTCAAAAGATCAGCACGGTTTCACGAAATCCTTTTGAACTAATAGCGCCATATTTTCTTTTCTAAATGATGTAACCAATTCTATTGACCGTGGAGGTAATCCACAAGGTATTTTTCTTGATTTTTCGAAAGCTTTGGATGTAATCGATCACGAAATTCTTCTCTTCAAAACTGCTCTCATACGGCATTCATGAATGACTAACTTCTTACTTGAAAGATATACATCAGCTAGATGAATTTCCCATGTTGAAAATAAAGTACGTCAGTATTACATTTCGGAAACAAAGCCACACACTTGCGGAGTTTCTCAAGGTTCAATTTTAGGCTCTATCCCCTTTTTATTGTACGTAAATGATATGTCATCCAGCACGCCCGGTTACAAAATGGTTTTCTTTGCTGATGACACAAATCTACTATGTAAACACGTCAATGCGCAAAACGCTCTGTCTAACCTCTCGTCTTGGTTTCAATCAAATCGCCTCATCGTTAATACTGATAAAAACGCATTTCGCAATAGTGTAATGAAATCTCTTCCTTCTACATCCCTTTCGCTAAACGGAACCCAAATAAAAACTGTCAAGATAACAACATTTTTGGGGCTTCATATTCAGGACAACCTCAAATGGAATTGCTATATTGATAATTTGAATTCCAAACTAAGCATAATATGCTATGCATTCCGAATTTTAGCCAACATTGTTAGTCAACACGTTTCTCGCTGCGTGTATTTTGCAAATATATATTCTCATTTACGTTACAGCATTATCTTCTGGGGCCAATCCACTCAGAAAATTCAAACTTTTAGAATTCAAAAGAGAATAATTTGGATTATATGTAAATCTCACCCCCGAAATTCATGTAAACCTTTATTTAGAAAATTAAATATCTCCCTCTCCCTTGCATTTATGAATACATTTATGAAGTAGTTGTGTTTGTTAAGGCAAAACTATTAAAATCCCACCCCTGCTTTAGAAGAAATAGTCTAGTTCACGAACACAACACTCATAATAAGGCTAATAATCATCGTCCTGGCGTGTCAACGACTCTGTCAAAGAGGCTCATATCATCCATACTAGTATATCAATGTGTAATGCGAAAGCATGTCTGTCTGTTTGCTACACAACTAAACCATAGAACCGATAGTGATGAAATCCTGCAAGATGATATGTGTCTCGAATGTGTCACCCCCTGCAGCAGACATATGACAACACCGGGCTTTCGTTCCTTTGGTTACATCTCATTACTTTTCTTTGGCTGCGAGAACTACAGTTGTAAGCGGCTTGGTCTGCGGCATTGGTCTCTGTGCGACGTCATGTGGAGTCAAGGATGAATTTCGTACCGCTGAAGAGATTAACTTGTCTCTTCATAATAATGAATTGTCACTTACGGTACGGAAGATATTACGGATTTTTTAATTTTAATTTATTATTACAGTGTTGTTTCAAGATCCTATTCATTAATTGCTTTAAAATCTAGCTGAATAAAACTACTTACCGAAAGAGTATTCACTGCTTGGGCATTAATTACGGTGAATACTGACGCACAACACTGACTGATAATACTGCCAATATAAAACACTGACACGCGAGACAACGATACTGCGGTTTCTCGCAGTCACGATATAAACTCAGTATCTGAACTAAAGAGTTAAACGAGAAAGGGAAAAAGACAGCATGTGACTGGGAAGGCGACGAATCGGGCGTACTCTGATGATTCAGTGTAAAAATTGATACGTGTTGCGACTCTTCTGGGACCGCAGGATAATGTATCAGCAAAGCGGATGTACGACCTCGCAGAGGCAGGGTATAATACAGCGAATACGCTACACAAATACCGCAACTCCAAGTGAAGTGCCAGCTTTAAACAAGCAAGAGAATTATAGGACACAAATATAATGGTTTGGATCGCCTTGGAGCCTGAGCCGTACCCCACAAACACTCTGGAAGTTATTGGAGAGGATAGTATCTTGATTTTAATAATTAAAGGATTTTAAATTGGAGGACCACATGGATTACCATGCTTTTATATCAAAATAAACAATAAATCCATGGACGTACAAATATTAATTGTTTTACAAAGAAATGGCACAAAAACAGGTTCCCTAACAATCCCACCAAAAATCTAACCTAAACACACACAAAATCAACGGACATACACGTAAAATATCTAATACTGAACTTACAGCTAATCACACGGCATTATTTTAAAGATAAAGGATGCATGATTATGTAAAATAAGGTTAAATGTTTTTGAATTCGTCAATGAAGGGAGATTGAATTGATTATGAAAGATCATACTGTTCGTGAGATTTTCACTGGCCAGTGAAAGGTATATGAGCTCATAATAGCATTTGCCGAGTTCTTGTAGCATTTGCCGATGTCCAGTTGGCGAACTGCGTCCCAGGCAGTTGGAAGATGCAGGAAGCATCGACGGTGTGTGGATCCATCAATAGTATTTAAAGTTTATTTTATCACAATAAAACCATATTCACGACAGCTCCAGATGGTCGCATCACATGGTTGAAGGAAGTGTATAGTCTTACCGCACGCACAACACGCTTGACAAAATGTTCATGACGGACGCAGTTATGGCTCGATGTTGACTCGATGAAATCTGAAGAGAGAGTGATGATTGAGGTAATGAAGCTACGTGGCCTTCCTCATTAATTCGAGGGAACACACTTCAGCGCAAATACATTATTATTGAATTGTTCGTGTGCAATATTGTTAGTATTAGATAATATTATTAGCCTCTGGTGGAAATGCACCAGCCTTACAGAAGAGAAAGAACACGTGACTATAAATAAAGAAAAAAAATTATATTATTTGATGGGTACGGGAACTTATTCCGACTATTTGATGGTTATGGGAACTTATTCCGAGCATTTGATCACTCATGAACTCTTGAATTACAGTTACAGTTTATTTGGACCCTTGGCTACGAGGGCCCTGAATACAAATATGCGAGAAGGGTCCAGCCAGCAAATGCTCATTTGCCACTCGTTAAATCTTCTACTGCAATTAACAATAAATTTATTTAAACTCACAACTTAAACAATTTAAACTCACAATAGCACACCTGCAGCCAGAGCAGGAGGTCCCGGGTTTGAGTCCCGGTCTGTCGCAATTTTCTCCTGGCTGTTGACATTGCAATAAATTTATTGTTTTAATTATTGAATTAAACCTTATTTTCACAGACTGGATTTACTGTCTATTAAAAAAATTACACAATCTTTTGACCTCTATGGGCCTGTGGGCCATCATCAGACAAATATTAACAAACAATTACTGTAATGATTTTACATGCCGGAAATGAGAGAAAAATTCTCATGGGGGTCAAACATTGTTTAGTTTCTTTAATAGATAATAAATACTGTCTGTGAAAATAAGGATGTTTAATTCAATAATTATATTCAAGTTCCGCAGACGTAATTATAATATGAATTTATTCATTTACTCAAAAACACATTTTGTGTCTTAAAGAAAATAGTCTGTCATTCTTATCTGTGTGGTGCAGGTCCCATTCATCATACCAATTATAGTGCTGGTGATTTCAATCTACCTCATAGTGGCACCCATTATTGATGAACCAAAAATAGAATATTTGTATGCTGCCATGTTTATCATTGCTGGTTTAGTATTCTATGTGCCATTTGTACACTACAGTTATGTACCTGGAGTTATGGGTAAGTGAACTGTGCTATAAAAATTATAAATTCACCTTTCCCTTTTACAATTGATTTTCAGGGCACGATTTAATAACATTTGTGAACTTAGTTCTCATATTGATTATTAATTGTGTTTGAAAATAATAGTTAAATGTTTTGTTTTTTTGTAGATTCTATAACTGTGTTCTTGCAACTCTTGCTTGAGGTGGCTCCAACACAAACAATGTTTGACTAGCAGCAGCACATGTAAAAATATGGTGAAGCATTTGTGTGTAGTATATTCCAATGCAGAGCACTTCCAGGTAGTGCAAGAGCCAACTTAGGACTAGTAAGTCCCCAACAATGAAATTAGATCAATGTTAATTGTCATTTGTAACTAAGCAGTGTGCCCTTAAAATAAGAAATGTAATTCATTGTAGGGCATAAATGATTTAATGTTGGTACATTTGATGTCTTCTGATAAGTTGCAGCAGCTTCACTGAATTGTGAGATATACTCAAAAAATGAGAAGGATGTGGTGATGAGTCACAAGATATTCCAATAAACACTTGTGATAATTTGGAAAGAAAATGAGAATTAATTTTGTTCATCATTGTATTTGTATGTTAATTTTATTAACAACAATCTTATTTCTATTTCTTTCAAGGCAAGACTGTTGTGATGCAAACAAAATTCTTTCTGACTGGCCAGATATGCATATGAATGCTATTAAGATTAGATGCAAGTAGTGAAAATTGTTCCACAAGGGTCTGTGGAAATTTTTTTTTCCTCAAATCAGTTAAGATGCAGTAGAATGGATTTAATACTCAAAATTTTTGAAAGTATAATGGTAATAAAGTATGATAAGGACTGTTTTCTACATACATAAGGTTTAATCAACTGGCCACTCCAAAAATTCATGATTAATTGAAACACACTATTTTGTTATTGCATTTTTAACAGTTAATAAGACTTGAATGTGTGCAGATTGACTACATTTCTACCATGTTCAAATATGATACTTCATGCAAGCATTGTGACATATTGGCAGTAATATGTAAATAAAAGTATGTGTATATGTAGGTCTATTTTTACATGGTCTGGTTATTAAGAGAAAGTACCTGAAAAACTTTGAATCATTATTGAAGTTTATGTTTAACACATTAAGAAATTTTTGTAGGTTAGATAAATTGAAAAGTTTCTTAGTTTTGAGAGAATATTGTCAATAAAAAATATGAAGCTTTGAAAGCTAGTTCCTGAAACTTGAAGGATATTGAATAGACATCTTCCTAATTGAGTGCTTGGTACTGGGCTGTGATGGTTATTGTTATTTGCAGAAAATGAAGTATCATTGAATATGACTTGTTCATTCCAGGAGATTTTAAATATTTATTTTAAACTGATTGATTAAAGTAGTTAATGAATCAAAATAGCATACCAACAGTCTTGCATTGTTATTATGACTGTATACTTCCTATCATTCCAAATCAAGTTGAGGTAGGAAAATATATGGAGTGCCGATTTATATCAAAACAGTCTTGCAGGAAAAAATAGAAAACCAAGGGGAGCAAATTGTTCCTATTGTTCTTTTATACAACTATTATTTCAATTAGATTTTTCTATGTCCAAACACTTTATATTTAGAACATTTCAATTACTAAGACATATTTGTTACTGTCCTTCATTTATGTGAGAGCTTGAAAATTAAATGTTGTTTTGAGGACTCAAATATTTCAAATTATGATAAATTTTTTGACATTACATGGTGTACATAAACTCAATAAAGTATCTTGGAAAGTATCAAATACTGTTCAAGGGAGAAATATCATATGTAGAGATATATTTTTTAAACAATTATGTTCTAAAAAATAGTCTTTATATTTTATTGAAGTTATGATTTATTGAGACTTGAATGAAAATTATAGAAATTACAAATTCAATTAATAATATTAGAAATGTTATTGTTTGAATTATTGGAGAATTTATTTTAGTAGTTATTGTAATATTCTTTGTAAAATGTTGAATATTGTTTGTGTAAATGTTTGATTTATAAGTTTTTGTATTGAAGTTCCATAAGAATGAATGAATACATTCTTATGTATTTGTCTGCAACAGAAAACTTCATTTTCTAAAGATAAGATAACAATAATGTTTACGTTTTGAAAACCATAGACATCTGTATTCTAGCTGTCTCAGATACTGAAATCATGAATATTTTTTTTAACTCCTCAGGTAATTGTATTTTTTATATTACAGAAAAAATTAAATTTTATTTTTTATGTGTCAGTTTTTGGCCATTTATAAAAAGAAAATGAAAACACATCTAACTGAGCAATACTTACTGAATAATTTTTCTTTGCTTCAAGTTTCATCCAGTCCTTTTCCTATATTGGCCACTGTGAAATACAAAACAAAGTCTTTACATTATTTGAAAAACAATTTCTTTGTGCTTTAAGAAACAAATGAAGTATTAATAGTTCCTTTTACAATACCAGACTATACATTCCTTTTGCGTTGCTTACAATTGGTTGAATAAAAGCAAAAGCTGATGCAAATAATTCTCATGAAAACAATTTATTGTAATAACACACTCTTAGCTTACGAAACAGATATTGTCATTATTTAAGCTTTGCTACTACCCCATTCACCCAACTAGACGTGCCTTCAACCCCACTACGTAATTTGAATAGGTTTCGTGAAAAAAATTTAAAACACTTTATGATAAAGAGAAACTATTTTTCACTTGGCGCCTCTAACGAACATTCGCTTTTCTAACATTAAATTTGGAACTTTCTTCTTGCCGAACATTTGTTAGCCTGGTCTAATAAAATTATGTCGGTTCACTTACAGTTCGCGTAGTGTCGACTGTATGAACCAGAAGAGAGCTCGTAGATCTACGTATTCAACCAAGTCACGGTTTTGGTTTGTATTCTTAATCGTTCCTCAACAGAAACAATTTCCCTTCTTTACAGCTCACAATGAAAGCTTGAGTTCATTTTCGGAACATTTTTGTTGCGAGATGGAATTGCTTAAGTAAAATTACTGGAAAATTTAACAAACTTCAAAATCAAAACGACTTGTAATTGTAACAAGTTATTTCAGAGCGTAAAAGTTATTGCCCTCCATTACCAAAACTTCATCCTTGAATGCAAAGCAACCTCGTAATTTTCTACGAGGAATAGGGAGTGGCAGATCCGGGATGTTCGTTGGGGGAGGGTGAAAGTGGGATTGTGCTCCCGCGTACGAGCATATGGGCGATCCGCACCCTTCATATTTCTCCAGGATCGGCTAGTGCGAATTGCCGGGGGAGGGGGAGAACTCATTTAATAGTGCGGCAGAAGCCGCAATTCAGTTCAGGAGGGAAAATACCCAAAATAATATAATAACGAATAATATAATAACGAAATAATAAAGGCGTTCTATTGGTCACGTATTGAGACAATGAAAGAATTAATAAGAAATTAGTTTGACCAGCACAACAATTAAGTCTTCTAAACTTGAATTTTAAAACTTAAAATTCGAGAATGAAAACAATTGAAAAATATTTAACTAAAAATAGGAATCTTGCGTTTGGCAGAACTTTTTTATTTTACTACTTCGCTGATGTTTTGACGACGAGCGTAGTCTTCATCAAAGCTTAGGATATTGAGAACCACATCAACCATGTATTCTGAATACAGCACCTTCCCAAGCCATACCATACCATACATTACCACAATAACCAATATCTTTGTCAAAACATATAGAAGGAAAACACATCGGCGAAGTTGTAAAATAAAAACGGTTCGACCTAAATGCAATATTTCTTTTATGTATTTGAATAATGGCTGCTAACATCCCCAGAGTCGTGGACAGACATTAGGGGTCCAAGGGTCAGATCGCTCTTCCCCCACCCTCTCACCTCCTGCTTCCGCCACAATTCGACGGCACACTTTAATATTTGCATCAATGAACACATAAACCGTGAAGATAAAGTTTTTGTAATACTAGTTGTTTTGTAGAATAGTGAAGGAGCTTGGAGCTTGGATTCCATTTCGGTGCGGAGGGGGGGGGGGGNAAGTTTGAAATGAGACATTCTATAACACATTTTTTCTTTGAATTTTATAAAAATCGTTTGAGCCGTTCTCAATAAAAGAAATATGTATATGGAGAATAAATTTTATACTTAAGCAAAAATTAAAGTGAGTCCTTCCCCGGGGCTATAGCCCCTCCTTATCATCGGGCCGGAACTTCCTTTGCTTGAAAACGATTTATTTATTCAAAATTTGACATGAAATAATATTAAGGTCAAACAGTTTTCATTTTCTTTATTTAAAGGTTGGGGCATGTGTTAGTAAAATATTATTAAAATACCTTTTCAAACGTATTTGAGAGGAGGAAATTAAGTTAATTAACTGAAATACTAATGTTTTGTTATTTCAGATAACACCACCCATCTCGCAAAATTCTTACTTCATTATAGTATCTGAGGGAGCTGTTTTATGTTATTATTAAGTGAGAAGTTAGTAATTAAAATTGGTGTAATACCTTTTTATAAATGAATATGTTTCATTAGTTAGTCCACAAGTGGAATTCCATGTATAAAGATCAAATAAAGTTCTGAGAAACAAAATCTCTATTTATTTTATCTTGAAAGGATCAGATGTTTTTCCTTATTGTTTGAAAGGATGGGGAGCCAAATCTCCTTCAGTGACCTTAGTTGCCTTCAATTTTTGTTCTCATAATTGGAGAGGATTAGTATTAATTCAGAATATTAATTTATGAGTGTATCAATGTAGTCTGTAGTTATAAAGCAATAAATAAATTTTAATAACTTGTTAAAAATATTATTTGGTTCACATTTGTGGGTGGATCATCTCTTTCTCACCTTAAATTATACCCATAATGTACAAGTAAATACATATTTTCAACTTGATGACATTCTGAGATTTTGTGTTCATTTAGTAATTGTAAAATATGACATTAATATTCTGAATTGTAAATGTATGAACTACTTTAGTGTAAACATTACTACAAATATATGTTACATAATATCATCATTCTACAATTACATTTTCTGAAATTCGAATATCCATCTTTGTAAACTTCACTTTTCACAGAGTTCGACAACACAGGGTGATTTTTACCATTCATAATAAAACAGTCTTCAACCCGTATTCATAATTAACAGGTTGACTGGCAAAACTAAATTTCCAATAAGATCAACATACTCACGGCTATGAGGGTTGGGCATTAGTATCACTGCAGAATATATTTCAAATAATAAAGCAGAAAAATACATATTTTAGAAAAGCTCCCCGGTAACTCGGTTAGTGCTCTCGCTTAGCACGGATGAGCATCAGGCTAGATTCCCGGTGGGCGAGAAAATTTATCGCTTTTCATCTCAATGTCTCATAGTCTGTTCATACAGATGAGGTGATGGAAAAGCGAACCCTCCATGGCTTATCACCGCTTCTCATGCTCTTCAGACGAGCGTGAGAACATCAAGATGTCGTCAATGTACGCGAGACAGAAGTCAAGATCACGAACAACTTCATCTATAAATCTTTGGAATGTCTGACTGGCGTTTCTCAGATCGAAAGCATGAATGGGAACTCGAAGAAACCAAATGGAGTGGAGATTGCTGTCTTCCAAATGTCCTATGGGTTCACTTGTACCTGCTGATTGGCCTTGACTTAGTCAACGGCGGAGAAGATCACCTGCCCGTAAGGTTATGGGAAAAGTCGGCGATGAAGCACACGGGATAGCAATCTCTGATGGATGGGTCGACACCACACGCAGCATCTTGGTCAATTCAGCCTTCGCTGCGCGCAAGTTACCGGATGCTAGGCGCCGAGGGAGGCAGGATACCGGAGGACCGTCCGTGGTGCGGATGAAGTGCACCGTGCAAAGCTTCACATGGCGCGGTAGTCCTGGAGGGCTGGTCAGATATGGGAACTCACGTAGCATCACGGTGACGACTCCGTGATGACGTTCACACTGGGTTGGGCGACACTGGTGAGTTGCTCCTGCACGGAAACTCTTGTATTAGCGTCGATGAGGCATGATAAGTTGGCAGTATGTGGTAGTGCGCTAGGAAGTTTGACACAATCATTGGTATATCCACATCCGCGACGACAAAACACCATGGAAAGGACCTCCACAACTTCAGATTGAGGTTGAGTTGAATGGTCCCATACGCCTCGATAGGTGACTTGTTGGCTGCGTAACATAATCATTCGGCGAGCGGCGATCTAGAAGAAGATGACGGGGGAAGCAACACAGATCAGAACTAGAGTCGACCAGAAATCTGTGTTTTCTAGCTTGGTCCGTCACAAACAAGGGGCTTTCATCATTGGAAAACTCTGTCGCTGCTTCTACTGGCTGTTTGTGCTTTTCCCGCGTATTTACACGGCATACGACACTGGGACGCACTGTCACAGAAGGTGCGATGGTACCAGCTGATGTCCTTGGTGCTAGATCCTGGACTTGTACTGCGCTCAGCACGTTTCCCAGAGCGGGAGCGGCGTTGCGGTGGCGTCGAGTGGTCGTTCACAGAGTGCTGCCACTAGCGCTGCGGGCTCATCCAAGTGGGAAGCCAGCATTAAGATGTTCTTCGGTCCAGATGCATTCGGTGTTGTAGTCACCCGGACGGACACAGGAATCGGTAGGAGGGAAACATTAAAGATCCGGTCAGCCAATTCGGCAGCCTTATCCACTCTGAGTTGCATCTTCCTCGAGAGGATACCCTGAACGTGGGAGGGCAGATGTATTAACCAGAGTAGTCGAAGTAACTGCTCGCGATTGTCTGAAGCAGTAGTCCGCGAGGAATTGCAGGTGCCGCAGGAATTGGGAAGGTTTCCGGATCACCCACAACTTCCCTACTTAGGAGTTTCTGTATGCGCTGCTCCTCACTAAGTGACAGATGTCTGATCAGCTCCCTTTTCAATGTCTGATAACGTACAACTTGCGGGGGTTTGAGGATTATGTCCTCCACTTCAGCGGTATAGCGAGCTTCGAGTTGAGTCATCACATGAATGTATCTTGTAGCTTCCGTGTTTATATGTTCAAGGACAAACTGTGCTTCGGCCTGCGCGAACCACGTCGCAGGGCGCTCGGCCCAGAATGGTGGTTGTTCTACGGCCACCTTGTGGGTCTCTGCCCCTTTCCTCTGCTGTGAACTTTGATGTTGCTGATGCTGTTGTTGTCGCTAAATACATATTGCTAGGAAATATTAGGACAAGTTCCAGCGTAATCAGGTTGTTTATGTTGAAGTTACTACGGCAAGAAATAGAAATATGTAACGTGAGTACGAGTTGCAAGAGTGATGTTTACATGCCTGGAAAGCGTGTAACGAGGACTAAAAGTAAGTTGAAGTAAATGTGCATTGAAGTACATGTATATAGGACCAAGTTGATGTATTTTGAAGGAGGGACGTATACCATTTTTTTAATAATAAAAGGACAATGGGAAGTGATTAGTGAAGACTACTGAATGGATTGCTTCGTGATTTGACGAGAAGGTAGTTAGTATAATTGCATGTGCTGTTTTTAAACCAAATCTATAGCTGGAGTGGCTTAATTTTGTTAGTAGAAGAGTTAAATATGGGAATTATAAGGGCCCCTTAAGAAGTAATGAACAACTATAAAATCCAAAGCCCCATGTAGATTCAATATTGCAGGAAACTACTATATAATGGTAGGAAAGACGCATACTCTATTATGAGAGAAGCGAACTATTAGTGCATAAGTAGTTTGATAACTTGGCCAAAAGAGATTTTTGATTTCATAAAAAAATAGCATTTTGGCCCCTCCGGCTTAAATGAGTGGGAAAAACGAGAGGTAGGACAAGGAGTCTACTCCCGGTTCTATCCCACTCTAACTAGCTAAGATATAATGAGGTCGGATTATCAGGGTCTGACCAACTGAAACGTGCAAATCTACATTTTCTAAAATATCTTCAGAACGGCTGAGAGGATTGAAGTGGTTCAAAAAGTGTTGGATAGAACAGGAGGTAATGTATAAATAATACTTCAAAAAATTGAAATATTAAAAGAAAATATAGGTTCAAAAATATATATAAAAATTGAAGTTGAGAGTTGCACAAGGGGAAAACAAGAACGCACATATAAAGAATAGTTTTAATAAAGGGAAGGATGTAGGTGATAATAATTTCGAAAAAGGAGCAAAAAATTAATTACACGGTCGTCAGCATACCCTTGACAATAGAAACCTTTCTCGGCTAAGCTCTGAAGAAGACCGTCAACCACAAGACTCCAGAGGATTGGGGTAAGAACTCCACTTGGCAATGATTTCCCTTTTCTTGCCGAGATAAGATTGGATACTTCTATTTCGCAACATTAAATCTATTTACTTGCAAATAATGGACTCAACCTTTCGATTGCGAGCGGCCATAACCATTGAATTATGCGAGGTATTATCAAAACCTCCCAAGACGTCCAAAAATGCTCCTAGAGCTATTTACTTCCTGCGAGAGGAATCCTCCGACCTGCTAACCAGTTGGTGAAGGACAGATTCGAAGAATTTCTTGGATTAGTACGCATGCAGATTTTCATGAAGTGGAGTGTTCGACAGTACCCTCCTTCGAGTATGACGATCCACAAGCCTCTCTACAGTTTTCAACAGAAACGATAAACCTGTGCGACTTCATGTTCGTGTAGCTCGCACGTCCGCGTTTCGGTGTAAACACAACTCTGCTTATCCTCCACGCTTGTGGTATATAACCATAGGCAGGTAGTACTACTTACAAGGGAATAGTCAGAAGTGACAGATCGAAACAGGCCTTAATTTTTTTCCGTGAAAGTGTGTATTGAATTGGGTACTCTGTTAAAATTTAAGCTGCTGAGACGCACTGGAAGTAGCTTTTTTTTTTTGAAAATGCCAAACAAAAACGCTTCAAGCGACCGACTGTACACCCCTCAACGGTCAGCGATAAGGAAGGACGGAATTAGCGAACGCGCTGAACAACTGATTATGTAGGTTTTTTTGCAAGTCATCGAACTAGCTGCATAATTACAGCTATAATTATTGTCGTTTTCAACAAGAATATATCAAATTTTTAGTAAATATAGAACTAATGATCAAACAGTTGAGACTCGCATTACTCCCTAATCACAGTTCTCTGTTAAAATATTCCAATGTATAATTTTCATATTTTGTTAGATTAAATTCAGTCGTTCGAAATTATTAAAGCTAAATCATAGTATTTGAAATAATGTTTCATAATAAATATATCAAGATTTTCAATTTAATGCAGTCATACTGTTGGACAAAAAATTTCAATTTACTCTTAATACAGTCATACTCTGATGTTAGTTGGGAAAAAATGATATTTGTAATTTTGCATAAACTATTGTTTATTCTTTGTAAACATTACAAAAATGAGAGATGACACAATACAACGCTGAAAACACACATTCTCCTTCCACCACGCACATCTGATAAATGAGATATTTGCACATTCTTTAATTTCACTAAAATTAATTTCACAACTGCAGTGACCAGACAAAACAAAAATTAAAAAAAAAAGAAATACAGAAGCGTCAGTCCTTATTAGTATTGCGAAAGATGGCCGAATGAAACCAGACCCTCTGTGACAGTAGGTACCACGAATTGTTGTTGCGTCACACTATAAGCACAGGGCAGTACAGCTTTCCTTCAGAAAATTCGTACTCTTTTTTGGCATTTTCAAAACTTTTTAAAAGTTACTTCCAGACCGTCTCAGCAGCTAAAATTTTAACAGTGTACCCAATGCAATACACACTTTCAGTGAAAAAAATCAAGGTCTTTTTCGACCTGTCACTTCTGACCATTCCCTTGTTAGATGAAGCCGAGCAGACGTCTATAATTGAGCTCCATATATGAGGATTGAGGTTAATGATTTAGCGGCTAGTTAATGTGTTCTGCTGCAAATAATATTGAAGAATATAATGTAGAAGTGACCATACAAAAATTGGAGGAAATTTGATCCTCAGAGGCAGAATTACGAGTTTTTAAAAATCGTGCGTAATATGGCGACATATTTACGTAACCGATAGTGCGTGGAAACGGGCACAAAAGAACAGTTTGGGATAAATGGAAATAGTGAATGAAAAATAAAGGTTCAATATATGTGCCAGTGAAATTTCAAGTAAATTGAGAAAATAATGTGGCAGATATTACTTTTTAAAGTATGATCAACAAAGATTGATTTAATTTACGCCAATGTTAAAACGCAAGTATTAGCGCAACTGCTAACCGAGGTCAAAACTGCAGAAGATTATAGCTAGAAGAACCTAGTATTGGCAGATTTAAAAAAGTAGAATTTAATAGATGCAGTGGCTTATAAGAAATAAAACATAGTAATTTGATGTGAACTTCTAACTTAGCCCTCTTGAACTATTGACATAAAAGGACGCTCTGTAGCTGAGGGCATCATATGCCTCAGCGAGGATCAATAGGGGCAACCAACCTAAATAGGGGGAAGGCTACTAGCGCCAGTTGTGAAGACTCAGAGAACTATATACCTGGAAAGCGGGAAAGGTTCCAAATAATGGGAAGGAAGGGGACCACAACGTTCATGGTCTTCAGGTAGGCAGATGGCATAATTACGAATGTAAATACTAAACATAAAAGTAATCCACAAAGAAATAAGAAGACATATTGCAAAATTGCGACCGCCAGGGAAACGATCGATTTTCCATTAAAGCTAATAACTCCTAAATGGTTCCAAATTTCGAGATGCATTTTGAAATAAAAGAATGTGTAAATTAAATTGAATAATATAGTGCTAGAAAATACTGACAAAAAAATTATAATAAATTTTAAAAAATTGAACAATTGAAAAAACTGGAAATAGTCAAAATTTGAACAGGACGGAAATTGGAGATCATAAGCTAATTAAAATAGTCAGATAGAGAAATAGTAAAAAATTACCAACTAGAAATTAATACTGAAGGTCTCAGGGAGAATGATCGATAACTCCAAAACGGTTACGATTTTCGATTTGTGATTTGAAGCAAATTAATGTGTATTCTGAATAGAAGCCAACAGTGCTAAGAAATAACGAGTAAAGATAATAATACATTTCACAAAATTGAAACACACAAGTAAGGAACAAGAGAAACTTGAGACAAAGACAGGGGAGAAGAATGGGATTTTGCGGTAAGTAGAATAATTAAAATTGAGAAAACAAGCAGAATGGAGAAAGAGTCAAGACAAGCGGAAGAAACTAGTGCGTCAAAATCGCCTAGAAACAGCAGTGGAAGTGAATACAGTACAACCAAAGACAATGAAGATGTAATGGCAACAAGAACAAGAAAATATAGAAAAACAGGACAAGAAAAGTCAGATGGAAAATACATATGAGAATTTAATAATTAAATTAGAGGATGAGAAATTTAAGCTTTTATCTGGAAAACTGCAACAAGACATACGGGATTGGATACGTGACTCATGAAAAGCACATGAAAAGATAAGAAAAGAAAACGAGCAACTCCAAAAACAAGTGATAGTTAGAAAACTTAGGAAATGTAGAGAAGCAAATACTCAATCTAGGGAATAAAATTAAGAATAATATTTAACATTGATAATCAATGATCAACTAGGAAACTTAGAAGAAAGAGTTACCATGGTGATAGACGACAGATGGAATATAACAGTGGGGAAAATAAATAACGATTTATATGTAATCACCAGAAGACTAAACTGAAAACTAGACACGATGTGGCATTGTACAAGACAGCAGGGTTACACAGAAAGAAGAAGAGGAAAAATAAACATAATGCAGCAAACAATAAGTAATCTCAGTATAGTAATTAAAGACAGGACACAAAAAATAAGAACAGGATGAGGAACAAAGTAAGAAAATAAATGAAAGAATACACGACAGTGAGAAATTATGACTAGAAGAACCACGACGAATAAAACCAAAAATTATAGTATATAATCTAATGAAATATGAGCTTTCCTCAGAAAATATAAATAATATTCGTCCATAAAAGGTCGTAAGTTTTTAATTATTTATTTAATTAGATTATATAATGGTCGTCAATAGTAGTAGAATAATAGTGTATAATTTGGAGAACCAAGAAGAGGCATATTTCTAAGGAAAATTAATAAGACAATATAAGGTTGATAATAAGAATAATTTAAAAAATAGGGCAAACAACAAGATGTACGCGACATTGGTTTATAGAGGTAACTTGGAATTTGTTTATATAATTTATGAAACGGAAAAATTTGCATCGGTTGTAGGTCATATCAAATAGAAGAATACTTTGAACCCTTAAGATGTTTTGCATGCCACAGATATAGCCATATGGCAAAGAACTGTAAAGAGAGAAAAATTATCTGCGGTAGATGTGCGAGAGAAGGACACGAGATGAAAGACTGTAACGAAGAACAGGTGAATGTTAAATGTATACATCGTTCGACACAATAAACCATTGTGTGACAAATCGTGCTTGTGAGGAGTATCAGAGGTTTTTTGGAATAATTCAGCGAAGCACATAATGTAGGAGTGAAGGTACTCCAAGAAAATTTACGAGATGAACAACAAGGAATGCAAGATTTGCAACACTCTCTACAGAAAAATGACACATGTTTCCCAAATACAAGAGTCATATCTGATACTAGGTAAAGTGCCTTATTTAGCAAAAATAGTGAAGATGGTACATATACTAAGAGGGAAAACAGTAAAAATAATAAGTAATCCTAAAATAGAAATAATGGAACTCAAGCGACATACAAGTGCTCACATACAAGTTGTTAGAATTGCTAAAGAGGATATAAATATCATACTGGTTAATGCATACATACAATATGGAAAGAAAAGAACATGAGTATTTACAAAGTGGGAAATATATTAAAACAATATAAGGGGACGATATATATTTAGGAGGCGGCTGGAAGAGCAGTTCTGAGTTATGGGGAGATAGTATCACCAATAAGAGAGGTAAATAGTTGGAGAAACTCATACTAAACAACGATTTAAACGTAAAAAATATACACGGATGTCTCACATTCGTGACAAGCAACGACACATCAATTATAGACCTAACACTACACAGTAGAACCAAGAAGACGGAAGAAACAATGTGGCCAATATTAGATAATGATCACAAAACAATCATATTCACAATGGAAAGTATGAATGGGAATGATTCACTGCCAGAGAGATAAACTAATTATAGACAAGTACAATGAATAAATTACAGATGGACAAAAAGACACACGAAGTATATTCGACAAGTGATGACAATAGTAATATAGATAGAAGAATTGAAGATGTACAATTATATATGTTGCAAATTGTACACCCTCGTTGCAAAGAGCATCAACAAAAAACAGGAGTGGGAAGTCGTGGTGGGACAAAGACCTGACAAAAGCAAAGCTAAAAAGAAACAAATTAAGACACGCATACAAGAAAGAAACGTCAGGGACGTTAAAGGACAGGATAAATTAAAAACAAAAACAATATGGGAATACATAAAAAATGGAGTATGTATGACATGAACTAGGAAGTACACAGGTGAGATTATGATACAGCAAATACTACACGGAACAAAAACAAACATGATGACACAACACACATACTGTGAATGAGAAATAACAGAAACGGACGACATAACCCAATGTGAGCTGTCAGAAGCAATAAAACGAATGAAGAGCATAAAGAGTCCAGGATATGACAATATTACAAATGAAATGATACAGCATTTACAGGGACGATACACCACAGAATTGTTATCAATATTACGAAAATGTATGAGACATAGTTATTTCCCACGATGCTGGAAAATAGGATTGCTAAAGTATTCCTCAAACCAGGAAATCACGACATGCTACAAAGTTGCTCTTCTTCTCCTTCAGATGCATAGCCACTAATATATGTTTGCGATTATATTTTTCATTTCAACCCTATCCCTTGCTGTGTAGATTAGTGTTTACAGATCATGCAGTTCTGTTCACTGCTTTACATTCCGCAACCAGAAATTTCTCCTTCTTTCGACTCCTCTCCGTCCCTAAATTTTGCCTTCGATTATTAATTATATAGTATTGTTAGTTTTCATTTCGCATGATATGTCTCAAATACGCAATATTTATTTTCTTAATAGTAGTTAGCAATGTGCCAAAACGTCTTCATTTCTCATTCTCGCTGTCCAAGGTATCTTGAGCATTCTGCGGTATAGCCACATCTCGAAAGCCTCTAGTTCCCTACTAGGGTCCTAGGAGTGAACATTCGCTCCTAGGGTCCAACCTTCCATAGCATAAAGAAGTGTCGACCAAACGTAGCATTTTAAGAATCAATCTCAAGTTAGTATCGAAGTCCGAGCAGCAAAACACCTAATGTTTAGAAACGCTTGTCGAGTTTGACACACAATTTCGTTGTATGATATCCAGCTGTCAAAAAGCCATGTGTCTAGGTACTTAAATTTGCTTATTCTTTCTATTTTCATATCATCAATTATTATATACGAGTTTTCCAATTTATTTATATTCCTTGTGATCATCAATTTAATATTTTTAGTATGTATGTTCATGCCCATCGATCCACTATATTCTTAACCTCTCAGTACATATTAAATAAAAGCGGGAATAAGACACACCCTTGTGTCACTCCTTTCCGAATCTGTATGCTATTGGACATATTATTGTCCAGTTTTACCAGTACAGTTTGGGACCAATATAAGTTTTCAATGAATCTGATGTGTTTCTGGTCTATATCTAGAATTTTTAGTAGTTGCATTAGTTTCTGATGGTTTTCTCGGTCAAACACTTTTTCGTAGTCAATAAAGCATAGACAGGTATCCTTTCTTAGATCATAGAAGTTCTGCACGAGCACTTGAACAGCAACTATTGCTTCTCTGTACCCATCCCTTGTCTAAATCGAAACTGTCAGCCGCGGATATCTTTCACGTTTTCTACAAATTCTTTGATGAGTATTTCTTTAAAAATATTTTCAAGGAATGACTCATGAAACTAATGTGTCTATGATCTTCAAATATTTTTGGGAAAGGGGATGAATGTAGGATTTAGCCATTGTAGGGGGTAGCGACCAGTTTTATGTATGGCGTTAAATATTGTGCCTTTACGTACATATCGTGAACCATAGAGTTAGGATAGGAAAGAGCGAGTTTTGATTCCTGCGCATGTATTCCAACTTCGTGGTCACATGACTTCGAGTAAGAAGCAGATTTTCTTCCATAATGCGAATTCTGTGTGATGGGAACATTTGTACAGTGACAGTTCGTTTCAATTAGCTTAACGTCAATAAAAAAGTAGAAGTGATTGGGGAGGGTGTGTTGTATTTTTACTCTCCAAATAACAGTAAGATACTAGTCCAGTTTACTTTTTGTATTAAAAACTGGAAGCATTTGTCATCGGATAGTCATCTTGGTTATGAGCTGCTTGCTTATTATTGTGCGGAATGTTATAAGAAAGGAGAAAGGATTAAATCGATCATTTACAGATCAATTGTTTATGTGTCATATAATACAATTATACATTTGTGTTAACGTATTAGCGGGACGCTTCGACTCTGTTTCGAGTTACCATTGTGTTTAACAGTGATGAACAACATAGTTTGACAACTTGACATCATCTCCATGAGAAAGTATGTTCATAATAAGTGGCGCACGCAGAAAAAAAAGTCTTGGAGGGGGTTTTAATCTCCGAATAATCTTGGATTTTGGGGCCGAAGCTTAGCAATATCTTATATTAGCATAATTTTAATCATTAAGTTATGATGTAACAGCTATGACAAAAATTTATCAGTAGACCTATATTTTCATTAGGCTGTCACCTTGCAACTGCAAGTTAATCTCATTAAATTTAGCAAACAAATCTGTTAAATTGGCAATGCATGGTTTCCGCTTCATGAAATATTCTTCTAAAATGGGATCTTTAGAGTCCAAAAACTAATATATCTCAAAAAGTGCAAAAAAACAAACAAGTCTTTCGACAGCCAACGTAATTCAGTGTTTAGTAATCCATGAAGGCTGATGATATTTGCACAAGTTGTGGAAAAAGCGAGCCCACTACATGGCCTCACTATTTCCACAACTTGTGCCAATTGTGAGCGCGCAATCTGGGTGCGATTATATGAACGAATGACAGGTAGGAAGGCTGTCATGTATTTTATACAAAATACGATATGAAATGGTCTTATTTCCGAGTAGGATATTTTTCTTTTATTTTGTGTAAGACTTTTTTAATACATTGATTCTAAATATTCAAATGTGTACACTGCGTATTTCTCTAGTAACTGAAATCCCACTTGAGGTTTTATGTCACTCCATACGAGTTTCTTTCTGAAGTTTCCTAACCTGAGCTTATTTCAGTTATGGTGAAATTAGTGGCAGAATTCAATCCTACATATTACAGGGTTTCATTTTGGTTTCATTGTACGTTAAATAACATAACGCTTAATCTTGCACGATACTACTCCCTATTGTTTAAAAAAATTTCGGACTTAATCATAGGGAAGCTTCCGTTTCCTGTTCTAACACGGCTGACTCGCTGCCACGCAGTGAATCGCGTTGGCCTCAACTATTATATTTATTATTGTGTCATATTTTGAAGTGAATATGTTTGACTCTACTTGTGTATTCAAAAACACTCTCAATTTAGGTAATAATTTCAATTATCTACCTATCAACAATGACAAAACCAAATTTGTTACCAATGTAATAAAGAATGTGGAATATAAAATTGATAAAATAGATCTACATGACAAAAATGAATTTAGGGAACACATTAATCATAACCTGGTTGAATACATGTCACAAACTAGAACTAAATGCATGGACAAATGGAACAAAGACAAAATCACTACAATAAAATTCTTTAAAATGAACCCACACCTTATTGCAATTAAAGCAGACAAAGGCAACAAGACAATTGTGATAAATAAAGAGGTTTACAACAAAAAAGTAAAAAACAGTATTGAAAACAATACACTTATCTAACTACACAGAAAGATAACACCAACAAAATATTACGTGAGGTACAGACGATGATGAAGTTATGGTATAGAATGGAATATATAGACAAAGAAACTTATAATAAATTTTACACCACCGTAGCCAAGATCAGCAAAGCTTATGGTGTCATGAAAATTCACAAAATTAACAGACCCATGAGAATTATAATAAATAGTATTGACGGGCCAGTATATATGTTCTCGAAGTTAGTCCTGATGTGTTTAAAACCAATTCTTAATTATGAGAAAGAATATGCATTGAATAATAGCAGAGAGTTAAAAGAAGTATTATCACTAACAAACATTGACAAAACAGATAGAATTTTTTCGCTTGATGTTAATAATATGTACCCATCAATCCCTCATAGACATATAATAGATGCACTAGAATATTACATATCAGTCTATAACATATATGTCATAATACCGGTGAACACACTATTAAAAGGAGTAGAATTAATTTTAAATTCCACTGAATTTATATTTAACAATACTATCTACAAACAAACCCACGGAGCTCCGATAGGTGGGGTCCTGAGTGGATTATTTTGTGAATTAGCAATGAGAAGATTGGAAAGGTCTATATTGTCTAAATTACAGGTGAAATTATATAGGAGATATATAGATGATACTATCATTTATCACAAATGAAAAACAGATTACAATGACCCATAAAATGTTCAACTCATATGATCCCAATATTGAATTTACTCTTGAAATGGAACAAAATAACCAAATAAAGTTTTTAGATATCAAAATACATAGACAAGAAGACAAACTTCTATGTAATTGGCACAGAAAAAACACAGATTCTGGGAGAACACTAAACTACAATTCTGCACATCTAAAGACCATGAAAGTAGCTATCATACACAACTTCCTACATAGGATGCTCAAAGTTAGTGATGATATATTCCATAATGAAAACATCAGCATAATAAGAGATATTCTTCACAATAATGATTACCCCAAAAAATTCGTAGACAAAACAATAAGACAATTCTTTCAGAAGATTAAACACACAAATTCTGCGTCCCAAAACAAAAATAACATGAATAATATGATTGCTGTACCCTTCGCTCCAGGACTAACCAAACAAATCAGAAAAACCTGCAATGAATACAACATTAAGACAATCCACACAATTAATAATAAACACCCCTTTGCTAAAGCACACATAGACAAGACAGATAAAAATGAAATGACCAATATAGTACATAAAATTCCATGTACAAACTGTGACCTCAATTATATTGGACAGTCTAAACGTAAACTAATGACTCTAATACATGAACACATAAGTAATATAAATAAAAATAAAGAGGGTGGTATAAATATACATATAGGAAAAACAGGCCATAAAATGGACTTTGAAAATACAACAATTGTGGATTATGAACATAATAAACAAAAAAGAATCATAGCAGAATCAATTAACATTAAAATTAACAAAGTTATGAATACACAAGTAGAGTCAAACATATTCACTTCAAAATATGACACAATATTAAATATAATAAAAATATATAAATAAAAACTATAGATAATTCATTCCCACATTATTCCCCCACCACGTGGTTGCGTCATAGCATGAAGACAGCCTGTACCGCACAATGCTGATGGGCCTCAGTTCGGTAGATCGGAGTTGGAGGATAGCACCGAATGCCGCACACAGGCTACAACCGCAAGACCCACAAATAGATGAACATAGCAAAGGATAATTTTAATAAGTTCAGCACAACTTTGAATCAATATACACATGCATCATAAGAGTGTTCAGGTTTGTACTTTCTCACATATGTAATTTGAATATTTGTAACAATGTACTGGATAAGATATACCAGATAATATTTTTTATATATGTTTTTTGTAGAAAATATAAAATACATCTGAAGAGGGGGAACATACATCCTCGAAACGTTATGTAAAAGTATGAACAATTAAAGTGTTTGTACGTTATAATACATGTTGTCGTGAATAAGGGCACTGCCAACCAATATAACAAGTGAAAGACAACATTACTCTTATCTAATTAAATTATAACTTAACGCGGGTGTCACGTTGGTCCTTGGCGCCTCTACCATGTCGCGTTGGTTCATAGCGCTACAACAATAATATACAATGTCGCGTTGGTCGTTGCTATGTATATATTTAATGTTGTCTTTGTCCCAACGTCGGGAGGGGATAGTCCCCAGATGAAATATTTAAGAGTACTCGCTTGGCAATAGTTAGAGTAGTTCTCTATTCAGGTTTTTGGCGTTTGGTTAAATAAACATTGACACATATAAACTATAACAAAGGTTTAATAATTGAATCTGCACATGAGCTCGAAGAGAGCTTATAATTGAAAAGTTACAATGATGCAAGTGATTACATAGTTATGTTAAATGCCCTTATCGGAGCGAGAGATCAATATATTGCATTAACATGTTCTAAAGACTCGTAAGGACGTCAAGGTCCATTTAGAATGTTCCATATGCTTCCCATTATCGTCAATACAGACCGTCATCAAAACTGTTGTCGGTTGCACCCCGTGAAGCCGCGCAGGGTCGCCTCTTGCGTCCTGTCGCCGACATACCCAGTCTCGGGCACGTCACATCGTCTCCAACGAGTTCCCCATAGCAGAAGAAGGCGAGAAGGCCAGGGCAAGGGCGGCAAGGGCCCTCGGATGGGCGGTCACCAGTTTAAGTAACCGTGAGGGGTGTGCGGGGGAATTGGTTTGTAACTTCCCGAAAACGTCCTGGTAGGGGTGGGGGGTTCCATGTGGATATTTGAATGTATTGAGGAGCTCTTCATGGTAGGAGAAGTCATTGGGAAGGGAGTCGTTGCACACGGCTCTACGATAATTTGTGGAGATGGTAAGGCGTTGTCTTATGCATTTAAATGCAATTAGGAAGAAAGAGGGAGGAATGTCACATGGAGGGGGGGGACAGAGTGCAGTGGCGTGGCGAGTCATACGATCGTGTGTCATTTCGGACTTGACCACAGAGAAAAATAGGTTCTCTGGAAACCCCACCACAGAGACGGGACAAACAGGAAAAGTTCTTATCTCTCGCGGCTGACGCCACGGAGATCCGGCTGAAGAGTCACGATTAAAATGACACTAACTATTTAAACTATCGATTTAAAGATCCGCCCTGGAAATATATTATAAAATTCTTGCGTAATGTCAGCTTTGAGTAATATTATAAACCTTTGCATAATGCCAGCCCCGTGACACGGGAATAAAGTTAAATACTAATTGATCCTTAAAGTATAAAGTATAACATAGATTATTTCACTGAAAATGATATATTTCGACAAACACTTGATGTAAAAATATGAGTTAAGATGCATTTAGTTTGTAATAATAACAAGCTTCTTTCAAACAGATAATTTTTTAGATATGTCAAATATTTCTTTGCACATAACTGAGTGTCTCCGACCCTGTATTTTTGTCACCTTATGTGTAGTTCGTAGAAAGTACTCTAAAGTGAACAATTTTGATTCCTCCAGCATGTCAAGTAAGAGAAAGCTCTGGTGGGCTTACCTAACAACAATTTCTTACCTCCATTGCTGAAGTTACTTAAAATGAATCAAACTTCTCTGTATGAATATTTCAATGGGCGCGTATAGATGGACTCGTATTGTTCATATCCTCAAATAAATTATACAAGTTTGTAATTATTTATATTTTGGTATTAATATATTTCAATTTCGTATTGTATATAATAATAATACATATCAAAATATGTCTTTAAACATGTGTTTTGATATTTCGTAATTTAATTTATGTATATAGTTTATTTTGCGATATTTATTTGAATCTGCACTATTGAATATTTGTATAAAGTGTAACTTTCGAAAATTGAATTTTTAATTCTGCTAATGACACAATGTTGTATGCATATAATTATACATCATTTATGCATTTTTTTCTCCAAACTGTACAGTGTTATTAATTTTCTTCAGCTCTGACGAAGAACTAATATAGTTCGAAACGTCGTAACATACGTAAATATGTGGTATTATTTCAATAGATCTCATCTGAAGAACTTTTCCCTGATATTATCATTGAGATATTGGCTGAATAGAAAAAATTTGCGATTACATGAGTATTGCAGAGGTGCCCACCCCCCTAAACCCTATGACGCAGACCCCTCCCCCTCAAATTTGCGAGACTCTCCCCCCAAAATTACCCCCCTCTTCGCTTTTACTCTTTTCCAAATCATATTCCAAAAAATTAGAAATATTTTACTCTTATTTACCCTAACTCCATAATAAACATGTTTGCAAAACCAGTGCACATAGTACTCAATCTAATTTTACAAAGAAAAAAGCAATAATTTTCATGCATCTTATATTGATATTGGCAACAGTAGTTTAATCTTCTGTGTATAAAATAATAGGAAAGCGATTACTTGAAAATGGCAAAATTTACCATTTAAAATACCAAAGAGGTACAATTTTTCTAGAAATTTTGCGCAGAATAAAACTAATTTTTTGTCTTTTACATGTATGGTAAAAAATAGTTTGCACTAAGAAATATCCAGCAGGCGAAGGGTAAAGATGTTTGCGTGTGCGAAAGGTTATGTATCAGAGAGCAATATGAATTAAGAAGTGGTGTGAGTGAGGGAGGTAGCCAGCCGCCTTCCGATATTTTACTGGCTATAAGGTATTACACACGTCGTATTAAAAAAAAACTTTCGGTATCAGAGACACTAAAAATGAATATTTCCGTCAAAATCTCGCGATATTTTTCTTGGTTAGACTGTCCCTAGACCACGTATAAGGGAAAGTAAAAAGAATATTCATCACCTATATCCATTTTACTGATAAAGGATAAATTTAAATGAGATTACAGTACATAATGAGGTTTTAATTTATATTTCGGCAGTTAAAAATTAGGAAAGTAGAAGAACAGAGTTTGAATTTAAAAACTTTAAAAGAACCATACTCAGATTCCATATATATTCAGATTCATATACGCTAAACTGAGGTTTCGAGGTTTATTACGTTATCGCATTATTTCACTCGATAAGCACCTCAGATACATCTCCGCTACTTCACTTGTAAGAGATATAAAGCGTGAGAATGATCCAATTAGCAGATTTGTCACTCGGTTTTAAGGTCGGTGTCACTCGGTGGGCCATGAAAATCCTCTAGAGAAATGTAGTATAATTTGTAACGTATATAAGATTGTCTGACTACAAATATTGGTGAACATAATAAATTTATTGTCAAAAAACAGTACAAACTGCGTATGACCACGTGGAGGACAATAAACTAATTTACTCTCCGAAAGCAAGCAAGGGACCATCCCATCAATTCCGATCAAGGGCCCTAAGGCAGAGGCGGATTCAAAAATTTCAGCAAAAGTTCCTAGATAAGATAAAAAGTTAGCTGCGAGTTATAATACATATATAATGTCAATATGTTTGTAATTTAACGCAAATATGTTTGTAAATTTACATGTACAAGTTATTATCGAACTATAGATTATTCTGAGTATAGTGTTTAAAAATCATAAGAGTTGAAAAAACGATAATTCACGATTCATTGTTACATAAACACGCCCCTAGACAAAGCCTAGAGAACCTGTATAAGAAATCCGCCTCTACCCGAAGGAAAAACGGAGAAAAACCCGGGCCAGGATGG